>LPNX011195829.1:1383-13122 GCA_001517045.1 Pseudotsuga menziesii
TTCTTCTACTTCATCATCTTCTTCATTCATGACATCATCATTTCTTATCCAAATGATAAGATGGATAAGAGGTTCTTCAAGAATTGAGTTCTTCACATTACTCATTGCTTGAGGGATCTTCTTTGAATGGTGAGAGCTTGATCTTCAATTGTTCCCACCTTATGAGTCGAGATTCTTCTTCTTCCCAGAGTCTGTTGAAAGTAATTACTTCTTTCTGGCACACATTCCTTGAATGAATGAATTCTATGATCTTGGGAGACCATTCAAGGTGGCTATCACCACTTCCGCATTCTCCAATTCTTCTTCTACCGCTTCAAGATGTTCTGCATTCTGGATCTTCACATTCTTCAACTGTTTTCTCAAATCTACCTTCTGATTAATGTTCTTATCTTCAAATATCTTGATCAAGGAATCAAACATCTTCGGTGTCTTTAGGGAAGACACTTGTGGTACAAGTTGATCCGTGATTGAATCAACAATGATCTTCTTGGCCTTGATCAAGTTCTTCTTGTGTAAGGCTTTGAGCCTCATCTCCTTCTGGAACTGGAACCTCTCTACTCATGAAGGTGTCCAATTCATTTTCTTCAGAGAGATCAAATGCTTCCATGCTTGGAAGTTGTCAACTTCACCAAGCTTATCATCAAGTTGATGTGATATATCACTTTGAAATGAAAACCTCAAATGCAAATAACAAAGGATTAGATCTTACTGATTTGGGGTGTCCGTCCTGGTTCCGGAGCTGGCTGATTTAGGGTTTGCCACAGAAACCCTAATTTTCAAAACTTGGAATATTTCAGATCTGATTAGATAGAAATATAGATCTCTTCAAATGGCGCTGTCCAAAGTACTCCTTTTCTGAAAACAGTGGAGGGAAGCTCCCGGAACAGGAAGCCCTAATTTTCCAATTTCTTCTACAGAAATGCCTGTCATTGTTTCTGTGATATCTCTGAAATTATTGCTCCTCTGTGTTTGAAATTTCGCACTGAGGTAACCTCGCATGTCCTTGATCCAACACCACAGGTTTCATCAGAATTGGTTTCACCAATTGGGATTTATGATCATTTTCCCAAGGTGCCTTGTTACAGGACTGTTCCGAACAGCGAAGTTGTACGGATTGCCACATGTCACTGTTTCATATTCTAAGTCTGCAGTTCGGACCACGAGAAGTACAGTCCGTGCCCTTTCTGGAACATCTTCAAGAATTCCATTTGGACCTCTGTAGCCCAGAATATTGCAATTCTCCCCAGGTGTCCTGTTTAGGGATGAATTTTGGAAGAGGCTGGAACCCTAACTTGCACGGATCATATATCCCAGAATATAGCGAATCTGAGGCTGAATTTTGGACACAGTGTACATAAGGATTTTATCTTCGGTCTTTGCAATTTTCGTCTCTTGAACCTTCGCCAATCTCAGGATATAGCGAATGTACCAGAACTTAGCAGTTTTAGTATTTAGGGTTTTTCTAGCTCGGGGTCAAACTAGGGTTTGACTTTCTCGGAGTTTCACCCAACCAAAAATCTTGATCCAGGTCTCTAAACTTCGATTTTGATGAGGAGAGCAATCCTATGCTGGGCTCACTCAAAAATTCTTCTTCTGCAAGAAGCCCTAATTTCCCGCACCGAAAATTGAAAATGCTCGGAATCAAATTCCGCTTAGACAGAAAGATGCGCCCTTCAATGGAGAGTCAGCCTAGCCTTCTTTTGCTGATTGATTGTGGAGAGAGAACCAAAAAGTAAGAAGCCCTAGATTCTGTAGCTGCACAATGCCTTCTTTCAAGGTGGCTCTGATACCATGTTAAATTTTTCATATGCTTAGCTAAGACATCAGTATTTCATTAAATTTTCATAACAAAAGCATATAAACTGGATCACTGAAAGATAGACAAGCACAACCATACAAAAGGAACACAAAGATTTATCCTGGGAAAACCCTAAAGGGAAAAACCCAGCAAAAGCTTCCTCAATATAGATGCCCCAAAAAGATAAAAGATAAAACCAGCAAGGAGATCAAAGCCTGATCCTCCTCCTTCTCCAGCTACTTCTCTTCTCCACTAATTCGCTACACAAGTGAGAATGTGTGTTCCAAATGAGGAGCACCACACCTCTATTTATATTCATCTGTTCACTTTAATTAACTCATCCGACATGTAGGCTCGAGTTAATCATATAGGCTCGAGTTACACATGTAGGCTCAAGTAGCCACACTGGGGTGCTAATGACCCACCTTTACAATTAGAGGGGACTACCTCATGACTCTTATTAGTTCTTTCGATTAGAAGCATCGGGGTACAAAGATAATACAAGTAGTTCTCTCGGTAGGACCATCGGGGACCACAAAAGATACATATAGAATATTCTTCGAAGTTACAATATTTCAACAAAAGAGCCTCTATTTTAACAAATGAGAGAGTGCTAAAACCCTAAAACCAAAAAACCAACCCTAACCAGCTTAGCCACCTAACAAAGAGCTCAGACTTAAACCGGAGAACCGGGAGTGAAGGGAGGCCTCCACCCAGGCAAGGTGCCCCCACTCCAAACCTGTGCACTGAAAACAAGCCAAGGATGAGGCCACACGTGTGATGTAGGTAAGCTCATCCTTAGGTCTGGCTTGAGCCTTCGCTAGGTTTGGGAAGCCCACTGATGGTGCAAGCTTTAGTCTTCACCTCGATCAAATCACCGGACCGATGAGTGCTCTCCATCTCATCTTTCGCTGGAGATGACATGTCTGCTAACTGATAATAAATTAATTGCTCTCTTAATGATGACTGAAATTGAGTTGTGATAACTCCAATCATCATAAGTGCTCCATGAGATGTCATTTAGCCTTTTATTTCACTGAATTTGGATTAATTTGGAGAGTTTTAATTTTCTCCAAAATAATCATTTTTTAATAAAAATTCATTTTTTTACTCAAAACTGACCTTTTTGAGTAAAAAGGCATTATGTGTCCGATTGTTGGTCTGAAAGTTGGTTCTGACTGGCTGACTGATCAAGAATGATTTTTGGCTTAAGGTTAGAGCCTTCAATCATTGAATTCAGAGCCCGGATGGCTTATTTACCACGAACGGGTTTTTTCCATTTAATTAATGGAAAAATTAACCAAAAAAACTTAGGAAAAGTAATTAAAAATTAAAAATTAAAAAAAAAAAAATTTTCACTGTTCGAAAAAGAATTTTTCGATTTTTTTTTATATGTCCAGATGACTTAGGACATGATCATGATCTATCTAAATAATGTCTAGTAGGCTTATAACACTCAGTTGGGCTCTAATAACTCCCAAGGCCTAGAATTCAACATCGGGCATTCCAGCTTTGGAGGAAGCGAGAGAAAACCTCGTCAATTATACTCGGTTGAAGGTAAAGCATAATTGTCAGGGGCAAAAAACTCCCTGGAATACCTCTATTTGAGATTCTACGTCTCAGGAGACCGAACCACTCAAAAATATCCTACTAGCACATTTTATTACAAACCCCGCGGGGCCATGGTCAAAATTATTCAAATAAAAAAGTGACTAGCCAATATTGGCTAGACAAGCAGACGGATCAACTGATACACTGGAATCAGACTTTGAACAAGTCTGTCAACCGACGGCTCCTCAGGTAACCCAACTATGGTAAAAAAAGTTGGTAACATCTGGCTCTAACTATGGGACAAGTACTTGCTTGAGCTAATGATCAAAAAGAGTGCCTGAGAATCCAGAAATCTCTGGTACCTGCATGTAAACAGAAGTGTCTCAGTTCCATGTATATGATCAAAATATGCCATGATGAAATACCAAAAAATATTTTTTGCTTTTTTCGAAATGAAGTACATGGAAATAAACTTCTTCTTTTTCGGCATATATAGAATGAAATATGATACAAATGCTAGTATACGAAAGAAAGAGCTTCAATGCAGCATTCTACACAATTATGATACATAAAATATGATACAAAAGTAAAGTACATAGAAATACGACAAGGATGGGTTTAGAAAAGCCCTGTGATGACCCCTTGGTCATCTTGGAGGTTGTTTCGATAGAAAGGCTTCAAGAGTTGGCCATTCATGGGCAGGTTTAAAATTTCTCTGTCCATAGTGTTAAGGAAAAAAGAATTGGTGCCAGCCGTGTCGCGGATGATAAACAGGCCTTTCCAAAGGCTGTCAAATTTCCCATGCTTTCCAGGCTTCTCCCTTCTCTTATCCCATAAGAGAACAGTATCTCCGATTTGGAAAGCTCTCGGCCCGACTGACTTATCAAAAGTGCCCTTCTTACTTTCCTGATGTCTGAGTGACTGATCAAGGGCAGCTCTTCGGGATTCATCCAATTCTATAATCTGGTTTATTCTCTGCTCCATTTCTGCCTGTTCTGTGCCATACTCACTTAGCATCCTGAAGATCGGAATCTGCATACTGACCGGAAGGGTGGCTGTGAGTCCATACACCAGCTCAAAAGGTGATTTACCAGTTGAGTTCTTCTAAGTGATTCTATCCGCCCACACAACATACTTAATTTTACTATCCCATGATCTCTTATTATCCCCCACAGTCTTCTTGAGGATTGACATTAAATTTTTATTGGTGGACTCAGCAAGTCCATTGCCCTGTGGGTAATAATCAGATGAGTGGGATAGGATAATGCCATACTTAAAACATAAGTCATTCATTTTTTCGGAACTGAAGGCCTTGGCATTATCGGTTGTTATTTTAAAGGGAGTCCCGAATCTAGTGATGATTCTTTCCTCGATGAAGTCTATAACAACCTTCTTAGTGGCAGTCTTAGTAGGTATAGCCTCTACCCACTTGGTGAAATAATCGGTTGCTGTGAGAATCCAACAAAAACCATTGCTGGAGTTATCCTTGAATTTTCCAATAAAATCAAGCCCCCACTGCTGAAAAGGGGCAAGGACAACAACCGAAGTAAGGGGAAGCGCTGCCAATTTCTGCTTCCCAGTGAACAGCTGGCACTCTTGGAAATACTTGATATGCTTGTGAGCATCTGCAAAAATCGTTGGCCAATAGTAACCAGCTCTCAAGATTTTGTGGGCAGTTGTATTCCCTGCATAATGGCCTCCACAAAATCCTGAGCGAAACTCTGCTTGTTGAAATATTGTAAATTCGAAGAATATTCTATATGTATCTTTTGTGGTCCTCGATGGTCCTACCGGGAGAACCACTTGTATTATCTTGTACCCCGATGCTTCTAATCGGAAGAACTAATAAGAGTCATGAGGTTGTCCCCTCTATTTGTAAAGGTGGGTCATTAGCACTCCAGTGTGGTTACTTGAGCCTACATGTGTAACTCGAGCCTACATGATTAACTCGAGCCTACATGTCGGATGAGTTAATTCAAGTGAACGGATGAATATTAATAGAGGTGTGGTGCTCCTCATTTGAGACACACACACTCACTTGAGTAGCGCACTTGTGGAGGAGAGAAGTAGCTGGAGAAGGAGGAGGATCAGGTTTTTGATCTCCTTGCTGGTTTTATCTTTTACCTTTTTGGGGCATCTATATTGAGGAAGCTTTTGCTGGGTTTTTCCCTTTAGGGTTTTCCCAAGATAAATCTGTGTTGTTCTTGTGATGCTGTTTCTTTCAGTGATCTTGTGTATATGCTTTTGTTATGAAAATGAAATGAAATACTGATGTCTTAGCTAAGCATATGAAAAGTGAACATGGTATCAGAGCCACCCTGAAAGAAGGCATTGTGCAGCTACAGAATCTAGGGCTTCTTACTTTTTGGTTCTCTCTCCACAATCGATCAGCAAAAAAAGGCTAGGCTGACTCTCCATTGAAGGGCGCATCTTTCTGTCGAAGCGGAATTCGATTCCGAGCATTTTCAGTTTTGGTGCGGAAAATTAGGGCTTTCTACAGAAGAAGAATTTTTGAGTGAGCCCAGTATAGGATTGTTCTCCTCATCAAAATCGAAGTTTAGAGCCCTGGATCAAGAAATTTGGTTAGGTGAAACTCCGGGAAAGTCAAACCCTAGTTTGACCCCGATCTGGAAAAACCCTAAATACTAAAACTGCTAAGTTTTGGTACATTCACTATATCCTGAGATTGGCGAAGGCTTAGGAGTTGAAAATTGCAGAGGCCGAAGATAAAATCCTGATTTACACTGTGTCCAAAATTCAGTCTCAGATTCGCTATATTCTGGGAGATATGACCCCTCCAAGTTAGGGTTCCAGCCTCTTCCAGAATTCATCCCTAAACATGACACCTGGGGAGAATTGCTATAGCGTGGGCTACAGAGGTCCAAATGGAATGCCTGAAGATGTTCCAAAAAGAGCACAGACTGTAATTTCTGTGGTCCGAATTTCAGAACCTGAAGATGAACCAGTGACACGTGGCATTCCGTACAACTTCACTGTTCTGAACAATCCTGTAACAGGTCACCCTGGGAAAATGATCATAAATCCCAATTGGTGAAACCAATTCTGATGAAACCTATGGTGTTGGATCAGGAACATGCGAGGTTACCTCAGTGCGAAATTTCAGACATAAAGCAGCAGTAATTTCGGAGATATCACAGAAACAGTGACAGGCATTTCTGCAGAAGAAATTGGAAAACTAGGGCTTCCTGTTCCGGGAGCTTCCCTCCACGGTTTTCAGAAAATGAGTACATTGGACAGCTCCATTTGAAGAGATCTATCTTTCTATCCAATCAGATCTGAAAGATTCCAAGTTTTAAAAATTAGGGTTTCTTTGACAAGCCCTAGATCAGCCAGCTCTAGAAGCAGGACGGACACCTCAAATTGGTAAGATCTAATCTTTTGCTATTTTCATTTGAGGTTCTCATTTCAAAGTGATATATCACATTAGTTGACAACTTCCAAGCATGGAAGTATTTGATCTCTCTGAAGAAAATGAATTGGACACTTACATGAGTAGAGAGGTTCCAGTTCCATACGAAGATGAGGCTCAAAGCCTTACACAAGAAGAACTTGATCAAGGCCAAGAAGATCATTGTTGATTCACTCACGGATCAACTTATACCATAAGTGTCTTCCCTAAAGACATCGAAGATGTTTGATTCCTTGATCAAGCTATTTGAAGATAAGAACTTAAATCAAAAGATGGCTTTGAAAAAACAGTTGAAGAATGTGAAGATCTAGAATGCAGAACAACTTGAAGCGGTAGAAGAAGAATGTATGCCAGAAGTAAGTGATTACTTTCAGCTCGACTAATAAGAAGAGAAGAAGAAGATGGGAGCAATTGAAGATCAAGCTCTCACCATTCAAAGAAGATCCCTCAAGCGATGAGGAATATGAAAAAAAAAAAAACTCAATTCTTGAAGAACCTCTTATTCATCTTATCATTTGGATAAGAAATGATGATTTCATGAATGAAGAAGATGATAAAGCAGAATGATCAAGATGCAGTCTACCCACGAAACAAATAAAAGATAAGTATTCAGTTGCCATTTAATGATATTGTTTTGTTATGCATTTGATTATATTCAGTTGATGTGTTGTTTGCATGCATGTGATGGGTAAGTAGCTCATGGTTCTATACAAATCTCCATTGTTACTTATCTAGAATGAAACCTATTTGCTGACATATTGGATTAGTGCACAATCTCAATGATGTCATGGTAGAGATGGAAGGCATATAGAAAGTTTCTGTGAGATATGGATGAATGTTGTATTGACTAAATAGTTGCATGATGCATAAGAATTTGTCGTTATGCATATGTAGTTCTAACCATGCAACTGGTGCATTTGAATTGTAGGAAAGGTCCTGTACAACCTCCTAAAAGAAAAGAAGGATGAGACTTGTTCCGAAGAACAAGTGATGACAATTCAATAAACATGAATCTGAAGCTCCTAGGGTCAGAGACACCATGATGAAAGAAAGAGCTTCAAAGAGCGGTAGATCCACCTCGAAGGATGAAGACCACCGTGGGTATGAGAGATAACTCAAGATGAAGAAAAAAATGCTATGAAAGAAGCTATGATCAAAGAATAACAGTTGATTATGGGGAATGATGTATATGATATGATTTCGAGACATACAGGGAAGTACGTAGTATCTTCCATATGGATTTGCAAGAACAAATGCACAAAGCAAGAATCGTGATTCGCCTCAGAAAGAATAGACTATGACATGACATACTCTATTGATCAGTATATATCAAGCATAGAATCACCTATACAGAATGAAGAAGGAAGATAATACTCCACTTCAGGGGGAGTGACTACAGAAGATATCTGAGTTCGACACGGTACGACATGATGGACAACTTTCTGATGGATCGAGACTTTACCAAGAGTAAAGTGGGTTCCAACCTTCAAAGTTGAATGCAGAAGACGAGGATATGTTGATGATATGACAAGACGAACTCATGGAAGATGTTATGATGATGTTTGGGATATAGTACTCAAACCAGAAAGCAAGCACGTGGTATCTTACAAATGGATTTGCAAGATAAAATATGTCGCTGATAGAAGTAAGGAAAGACTTGTGGCTAGAGGTTTCTATAAGAAAGAGGGAATTAATTTTGAAGAGACACTTACTCCAGGAAGCAATGTACACTTCCTTCAGAACTATGATGGCAGTTGCTTCCATGATGAAGTAAAGACAATTCTTCCTTAATGGTATGATTGGGGAAGAGTTTTACATCGAAAGGATTTGAAGTTGAAGACAGATGGACTCATATATGTAAGTTGAAGAAGGGCCTGCATGAAGCAAGCTCCCAGAGCTTGGTATGGCAGTTTCCTGTCAATTATGGGTTTTACCAAGAGTAAAGCTGATCCTAACCTTTATCTCAAGGTTGTAGAAGATGAACTTGTCATCCTGTTATTATATGTGGATGACTTATTCTTGACAGGGAAGGAGAAACAGATCATGGAAAGCAAGAAGAAACTAGCAAAAGAATTTGAGATGAAAGACCTTGGGTTAATGCACTATTTCCTAGGTCTGGAAATATGACAGAGTTCAGAAGAAATATTTCTCAACCAAGGAAAGTATGCGGTAGAGATATTGAAGAGATTAAATATGTTGGAATGCAAAGCCATGGCCACACCCATGGACTCCAACCTGAAGCTGTTAGATGATGACTCATCAGAGTTAGTAGATGCGACTCATTACAGACAGATCATTGGGTCATTGATGTACTTAACAAATACCAGACCAGACATTTGTTTTGTTGTGAACACCTTAAGTCAATATCTTGTTCAACCAAGATGGGTTCACCTTGTAGCTGCAAAACATGTGATGAGATATCTGAAAGGGACTATAGGCCTTGGTCTATACCATGATGGTAGCCATGACTACAGATTGTATGCCTATACAGATGCAGATTGGGTTGGAAGTATCTCAGACAGGAAAAGCACATCAAGTAGATGCTTTTGTTTGGGGTCTGCTATGAGTTCATGGTTTAGCAGGAAACAGTCCAGTGTTTCTCTTAGAACAACAAAAGCAGAATACATAGCAGATTGCTCTGCTAAGTTGTGAAGCCATATGGCTTCGGAAGCTGATATCAGGTCTCGTTGACCTGAAGATGGATACTACATTGATTCTATGTGATAACGAGAGTTGTGATAACAGAGAACTCTGTGTTTCGTCGTAACACATAGAAATCCGATATTTCTACATACAAGATAAAGATGCAGATGATGATGTTTCAGTATTCCCATACTGAAGATATAGATGATGCTTTCAGTATTCACATACTGGAGATACAGATGGTGATAGTTCAGTATTCACATACTGAACATGTAGATGATGATGGTTTAGATGGTGATGTGCTGACGAAGCCTCTGTCCCGAGTAAAGTTCGAACACTTTCGAGACAAGCTTGGTGTGGTTTGGAAAGACCTTCCTTGAAAGGGGGAGTAGTGATGTTGCAATGGGATTGTATCATCCTGGGACATATGTCCAGAAGTGATCCGGAGACCTTGGTCTTCGAGAATGAAGAGGGATTGTATCATCTTGGGACATATGTTCAGAAGTGATTTGGTGACCTCGGTCATCGAGAATGTAGCAGGATTGTATCATTCTTGAACTTCGGTTCAGAATGGATCCGGTGAACTTCGGTCATCGAGAAGGTGGCAGGATTGTATCATCCTTGGACTTCGGTTCAGAACGGATTCGGTGAACTTCGGTCATCGAGAAGGTGGCAGGATTGTATCATCCTTGGACTTTGGTTCAGAATGGATCCGGTGAACTTCGGTCATCGAGAAGGTGGCAGGATTGTATCATCCTTGGACTTTGGTTCAGAATGGATCCGGTGAACTTCGGTCATCGAGAAGGTGGCAGGATTGTATCATCCTTGAACTTTGGTTCAGAGCGGATCTGGTGAACTTCGGTCATCGAGAAGGTAGTAGGATTGTATCATCCTTGAACCTTGGTTCAGAATAGATCCGGTGACTTCGGTACTCTAGAACGTGTGTTGATCCCATAATTCCAATAGGAAGGATTGTTCGAGTTCCACAACTGTGTTGATCTCGTAATTTCGAAAGGAAGGATCGTTGGTAACTTCGTAAAGACCTAAATCCCGTAATTCCGAAAGGAAGGTTCATTGAATTGATCCCGTAATTCCAATAGGAAGGATTGTCTGAGTTCCACAGATGTGTTGATCCCGTAATTCCGAAAGGAAGGATCGTTAGTAACTCCGTAAAGACCTAAATCCCGTAATTCCGAAAGGAAGGATCGTTGGTAGCTCCGTAAAGACTTGATCCCGTAATTCCAACAGGAGGGATTGTTTGAGTTCCACAACTGTGTTGATCCCGTAATTCCGAAAGGAAGGATCGTTAGTAACTCCGTAAAGACCTAAATCCCGTAATTCCGAAAGGAAGGATCATTGAATTGATCCCGTAATTCCAATAGGAAGGATTGTCTGAGTTCCACAGATGTGTTGATCCCGTAATTCCGAAAGGAAGGATCGTTAGTAACTCCGTAAAGACCTAAATCCCGTAATTCCGAAAGGAAGGATCGTTGGTAGCTCCGTAAAGACTTGATCCCGTAATTCCAACAGGAGGGATTGTTTGAGTTCCACAACTGTGTTGATCCCGTAATTCCGAAAGGAAGGATCGTTAGTAACTCCGTAAAGACCTAAATCCCGTAATTCCGAAAGGAAGGATCATTGAATTGATCCCGTAATTCCAATAGGAAGGATTGTCTGAGTTCCATAGATGTGTTGATCCTGTAATTCCGGAATGAAGGATCGTTAGTAACTCCGTAAAGACCTAAATCCTGTAATTCCAAAAGGAAGGATCGTTGGTAGCTCCGTAAAGACTTGATCCCGTAATTCTAACAGGAAGGATTGTCTGAGTTCTACAGATGTGTTGATCCTGTAATTCCGATATGAAGGATTGTCTGAGTTCCACAAATGTGTTGATCCCGTAATTCCGAAAGGAAGGATCGTTAGCAACTTCGTAAAGACCTAAATCCTGTAATTCCGAAAGGAAGGATCCTTAGTAGCTCCGTAAAAACTTGATCCCGTAATTCCGAAAGGAAGGATCGTCTGAGCTCCACAAATGTGTTGATCCCGTAATTCCGAAAGGAAGGATTGTTAGTATTTCCGTAAAGACCTAAATCCCGTAATTCCGACAGGAAGGATCGTCTGAGTACCACAGACATGTTGATCCCGTAATTCCGAAAGGAAGGATCATGTTGATGTTTTGATGATGATGATGTTGATGTTTTGATGATAATGATTTTATGATGATGATGATGTACTGATCGAAAGATCAGAGTGTGATGATGATGATGTTTTGATGATGTTGAATGTTTTGATCATAATGATGTTTTGATGATGTTGA
>LPNX011195829.1:13386-40178 GCA_001517045.1 Pseudotsuga menziesii
GATGTGATGATGACGACATACTGATCAAAAGATCAGAATATGATGATGATGATTCTGTTCGAGAGTTGAAGTATGATGATGGTGTTGATCACGATGTTACTAATCAGAATGTGATGATGTTGCTGATCGAAAGGTCAAAATGCTGAAGATGTCTTTGCTGATCGAAAGATCAAAGTGTTGAAGATATTGCTGATCAAAATGCTGAAGATATTGGTGATGATCGAAAGGTCAAAGTGCTGAAGATGTTACTGCTGATTGAAAGGTCGAAGTGTTGAAGATGTTGCTGAAAATGTTGCTGATCGAAAGGTCAAAGTGCCGAAGATGTTGCTGATCGAAAGGTCAAAGTGCTGAAGATGTTGCTGCTGATCGACAGGTCTAAGTGCTGAACAGTGAAGATTATGCTGATCGAAAGATCAAAGTGTTGAAGATGTTGCTGATCAAAAGGTCAAAAGATGATGATGTTGATTAAAGAGTTGCTGTCGTCAAATATTGAAGACGAAGACTATATGATGTTGAAAAGCTTCCAATGATTTATAGATGTGTTACCTTGATGATGTCCTCTCCTACTATTGTTGTTGTTGATGTTGTTGTAGAATACCCTTCTAGTTAAGGGGGAGTGTTGAAATATTGTAACTTCGAAGAATATTCTATATGTATCTTTTGTGGTCCTCGATGGTCCTACCGGGAGAACCACTTGTATTATCTTGTACCCCGATGCTTCTAATCGGAAGAACTAATAAGAGTCATGAGGTTGTCCCCTCTATTTGTAAAGGTGGGTTATTAGCACCCCAGTGTGGTTACTTGAGCCTACATGTGTAACTCGAGCCTACATGATTAACTCGAGCCTACATGTCGGATGAGCTAATTCAAGTGAACGGATGAATATAAATAGAGGTGTGGTGCTCCTCATTTGAGACACACACATTCTCACTTGTGTAGCGCATTAGTGGAGAAGAGAAGTAGCTGGAGAAGGACGAGGATCAGGCTTTGATCTCCTTGCTGGTTTTATCTTTTATCTTTTTGGGGCATCTATATTGAGGAAGCTTTTGCTGGGTTTTTCCCTTTAGGGTTTTCCCAGGATAAATCTGTGTGTTCCTTTTGTATGGTTGTGCTTGTCTATCTTTCAGTGATCCTGTTTATATGCTTTTGTTATGAAAATGTAATGAAATACTGATGTCTTAGCTAAGCATATGAAAAATTTAACACTGCTAGTATCTTCTTAGAATCCTGTTCGTTGATGCACCTAAGTATAATACCATCTGGGTTGCTCCAACCCAGACCCTCTTGGGTAAGGCAATACCTAGCGGTCTTAAGTCTCAAAGCTCTACGCTTGTGTCCCTTGAGGTGATCAGGGCAAGTGAGATGGAGAAGAAAGAAAATGATGTCTAAATACCAGTGGTTGTCAAGGTTCTGAAGGGCAGGAGTCATGGTAGGCTGCAGGATATCATTTTCTGCAATCATTTCAATGGCTTCTTCATTCTTCTGAGTAAGCATTTTTGCGAGGCCCTTTCCCTTGATTAATTTAGTGGGCTTTATCTCAAGGTCATATTCCCAAATCTTGGATACCCACGTACCCCTTATTCCTAAACAATCCTTTTGAGAAAGGATGTCCTTGACCAAAGTGTGGGGAACATATCCGATAACCTTGGAATACCCGATATAAGTCCTGAAATGTTTTAATGATTTGACTAAGGCATAGGCTTGCTTTTCCATGATGGTATATTTTAGCTCGGAATTCTGCAAGGCTCTACTCATGAATGCTATGGGTTGCTTAAACCCTTCAATGTTCTTTTGGAGCAACACACCCGCAATAGTGTCTTCGGAAGCAAACGAGAAGATCATGAAATCCTTAGTGTAGTCAGGGCTGACTAAGACCGGAGACTTGGAAATGGCATCTTTAATAGTGTCAAAAGCATTCCTTCCTTCATCAGTCCATATGAATTTGACATCTTTCTTTAGGAGGGTCTGCTTAGGCTTCATGAGTTCTGCCAGGTTGGGAATGAATCTCCTGATGAAGTTAATGTGACCATTAAATGATTGGAGACCTTTAACATTTCTGGGAAGGGGAATCTTTTGTATAGCTTCTATCCTCTCAGGATCAACTTTGACCCCGTCTTTGTTGATAATGTGACCTAAAAACTTTCCTTCGTCAATACCTAAGACCGACTTAGCTGGATTTAAAGAAATGCCATACTTCCTACACCGTTCGAAAATCTGCCTGAGATGACCAACATGGCTGGATCTCTCCTTCGAAAAAACAGTGAGATCATCTTGGTAGATCTCAATGATTTTTCCAATCAACTCCTTAAAGGCATAATCCATGGCCCTTTGGAAAGTAGCTCCTGCGTTTAAAAGGCCAAAGGGCATTCTCAGATATTCAAAAGGGCCCCAAGGAGTTGTGAAGGTGGTCTTATGTCTATCTTCCTCTTGAATGACTACTTGGTTGTAGCCTGAAAAACCATCCAGCATTGACATCATGCTCGATCCAGTGACCCGTTGGAGGAGGGTCTCCATGTTGGGGAGGGTGTAATTGTCTTTCTGACATGCTATGTTTAGATTCTTGAAATCTATACATATCCTTATGCTCCCGTTCTTCTTCCTAACAACTACTAAGTTAGAGCACCATGTTGAATGTCTAGTGGGAGCAATTATTCCCGCTGCTAGCATTTTCTCTAACTCCTTCTTGATAATTGGTGCTAACTTAGGGTTTATTTTCCTTAGTTTTTGTCTGAAAGGCTTGCCTTTTTGACATTCTGGCTTTAAGGGAATAGTATGTTGAAATACATCTTCCCTATAGGCTTTGAGCTTGTCATATGTAAAGGCAAATACATCCCTATACTCTTTGACGAGATTGATGAGGCTGTTCCTTTCTTTTTCAGAAGTACTTTTTCCAATTTTTATGATTTTCGGTTCTGTTTCCGTCCCAATGTTGATTTCAATGTAATCATCCGGCTTCATTTGCTTGACATTGTTCTTTCTTCTATCCTGTTTATCAAATATGTTTTCTAAGGCAACAAAGCCACGTGTTACAGGATTGAAACGGTTACCCTCATCCTTATATTCTTTACCTTCCTCACGTTCATTGGCTTTATAATTAGAAAATTCATCAAGATGATTAATAAATTTCAATTTATGTGCATCATCTTGGAAAACCTGCCAATGTTCAAGATTATCAGGAATAGAAGGTCTGAAGTTAATCTCTAAAGGACAATCCACCTTTAACATTTCATCTGATGGCTGAAGAGTTGACGCTGAAACTGCAAGCTTGTCGGAGGCACTATTCTGATCTCTAGGGACTGCTTCTAAGTTAAGGGCATCAAAGAATTCCATTGTATCCCAGATTGCATTACTATATTTCTTAAGTCTTTGACACTTACATGCAAACTGACCCTTAACTTGTTGGACAATCAAATCAGAGTCCCCTTTAATATCAAGCAACTTAATCCCCATGTCCTTGGCAATCTCAATGCCCAGTAGAAGTGCCTCATATTCTGCTACATTGTTGGTTGCCTCAAATTCTAATCTAAAAGCAAAGTTGAAAACTTTACCTTCAGGTGACATAATGACTATCCCTGCACTAGAATAGGCTCCATCAAAGTTCATCCTCCATAATTCATTAAGCTTTTCGTTTTTTATTTCTTCACGGATAGGCTCTAAGAAAGTGGAGTTAATCTGGTACATCCCTAGTTCACCTGAGTAGTTGACATACTCATTTGATGGATTCCCCGGGTTTTCTACATGATGTCTTCGTTCTTTCTCCATATGTAACTTAACTAATGAATCTTCTAATGCAGGTACAGTGGCGTAAGTCCAATCCATTTGGATGGATCCCCCTAAAGTTGCACCGAATTTTTTGGACATGCCCCATTTATCCGGTACATCTATGACGAGAATATCCATGGTAACATGGATGTCGGGATACTTTGCTAATCTCACATTTTGCTTTTTGATCATACCTTCAACTTTGACGGGTCTAGAATCCATGGCACATACATTTTGGTAAGGGCGAGTGGTTCTAAGGCCAAGTCGCTGCATGACTTTCTTGGTCATAATATTTGATCCCGATCCTGAATCTAGCATACAGTGGTGCAGGAGAAATTCACCTATCATCAATGACATGTAGAAGGGCGGGAGATCTTCTTTTCTTGGGTCCCTAGTATGCAAGATTATAGGAGGATCTCCGCAAACATTTTCCTGACTTGAAGGAGGTTGTTCTAAAGTGTTGGAAAAAGTTACTTTCTTTGGAGCTTTAGGATTTTCAAGTGCAACTATTTTTGAGGTAGGAGGGGGATCATTGTTAATTTGAGGCTCAATCATTTTCAACAATTTCTCCTTTTGACCAGGAATTTTACATAATTCAAGCACGGGAACCGGGACTTTAGAGTTTGCTAACCAACTACCTAAATCAAAAGTTAGAGCAACAGAATTTGACTTATCATCTATTTCAGGAGGGATGTCAGAAATTGTTACCTTTGGAGCAGTTTGGGTAGATGGTCCTTCCCTAGGTCTTCTTTGATATGTCATGCCTTTGAAATTTTGAACATTGTTACTATTCGAAGGCATTTCCCCGTAATACTCAGTTAAGTAATCAACTCGTTGATGAAATTGGTTAGCTTGATTCCAACTATCCTTGTGGTCAACACAGATGTCTCCGACATTGTGAATGAATTCAGGCTTGCTTGCAGACGCACTAGGACCGCACCCCTCGGGATAACCATGCTCCTGGACATAACATGCATAATGGCAGCCAGACTCCTCATGGAAATCTCTGCATGCCCTACAAAATGGTTTGTAAGGTTCAACCACATTCGTGGCCTCTAGCTAATGAGGAGGCCTTTGCTCATGGTTGGGATTCTTTCTCTGCCATGTTGGCTTGGTAGGAAAAGTTCTAGGAGTAGGCTGAGTTTGAGTTCTTTCCATTGTTATTACCCTATTCTGAATTTCCTTTAACTGCGCTAAATGTTTCTGTTGTGCCTCCTCCATATTCTTCTTCATCTCCCTTTTCATATCGATCATCTGTTTTTCATAGGCATCCTTCATAGCTGATAAAGGATCCTTGTCTTTGGGCTTACTAACTTTCAAAGGGGTGGAAGACCCTGAATAACCATGGAGGTTCGACTCACCAGATGACTGCATATTCTTATCAATTTTGATAGCCAAACCCTGAGCTAGAAGTAAAGTAGCCGGCTCCTTATCTCTAATTTGGTATTGGATTTTACCACTCAAAGCTTCGATGTAATAGTCCAAAACAGAAGCTGCTGGAGGAGAGTAAGTGTTAGGGATGGAATTTGCTAATTCAGTGAACCTGTTGTTGAATTCGTCCATTGTTTCAGTTTCAGACTTCTTTATGCTGGTCAAAGTCGCTACTAGATGTCTAGGCTCGTTTCTGCTGCCAAACTTTCCAAGGAAAGCAACCTTGAAGTCTGCTAAGGTGGCGAAAGAATTGTTCAGCAAATTATCGTACCAGTTGCCAGCCTTGCCATGCAAAGACAAGGCAAACAAGGTCATGTAAACATCTTCATGCCTATCAGTACCCCTGACATGGGCACCACAGTGTCTGGTGAAATTCCTGATATACTGCTCAACAGAGAGGGAGGCATCAATGCCATTATATGTCGTAAGCTTGTCGATAGCCTTGTCAGGGATATCATGAGGATGACCTGCTATCTGAGCAAAGTTAAGTTAAGTAAAAAACTCACCCATTGGATTAAGGAAACAGTTATTATTTTGCAAATTTTCTAAGTTTTCTGGAAATAAAAGATGGATGTCTAAAACAGACTCAGAGCCAAGTTCTGCAAGGATCCTGCGAGAAGATAGTTTGTTTAATCTCCTCCTTAAGACCTTTTCGGGGTCAGGGATGAAATCGACCAAACCTACAGAGTTTCTTCTAGTAGAATACCTTGAGGTGTTAACTGACAGTGGAATCGCCAGGTGGACTTAAGTCTAATTTTAGAGAGTGATTGGACTAAAAAATCTACCAAAAATGATAAAAGGTAAAAAACTAAAAGAAACAAAGGTCGTCCAGGAACAAAAAGATTTGTCTCCGGCAACGGCGCCAAAAGATGTTGTCCGCCAATTGCACACCAGCAGCAGAAATCCTTTGAAAGCTGTCTCCTCACTTGAGAAAGTGGGAGAGGTGTGACCTTGGGGTCAAGCACAGAGCTAGGTACTGTCACCTACTTCTAGCTCCTCCGTTTAGGCTAACTCCTAATGAAGCCAAGGGGGGTAGTCCCTTACAAAGATTTTTCTATGGCGCAATGTTTAAGTTAATTTTGAGATGTTTCGGATGCGGATGGGTGTTGTTTAGGAGTTATTGTGATTTAAGATGATTAATGTGATGAATTTAACACAAGACAAAGCAATCCACGATGCTATCACCGGAATTGAAAGATAGACAAATATTTGAGAGCTTCACGAAATAGACAAAGCATTCACAGATATGATTTATAATCAAACATTCGATGGACAAATGGCCCAGATTATCAACAATGCTAAAAGATGGGACCAGTGCCTATGGAGTCAACTTATCAGAGATGCTTTGAGTGTAAATATGTGAATCCCAAAAGATGCCAGTGAATGTTAGGTTTTGCAAGTGCTCTTGGTAAGTTTTAAGAGTTTTTTGTTTGTGATCTTCACTTATGGTGGCTGGATGTCCTAACCGGTAATACCATCAGTGGCTTCGTTCGAAGACATGACGGACCTGTCTGGGGTCAAAGGTAAGTGTTCAATAACTTAACTACCAGTGCCCAGATTAGGTAGCCCGACGCCCACACTTGGAATTTGCCCACATGCCTCGGTATTTATCGAACAACGCCGGTGCGTTGGTTATGGGGAAAAGTTTTAGTTAAGTTCCTCTTGTGGAGTTTAAAGATCCAATGCCGTTTCTGGGTATTTACGATCGAAGATCGGTCAGAGCATACTCCGACAAGGAGGGAAGGGGGTTACTTAATTAAAGGGATGTGAGTTGCGAATTTTATTAAGTTAATTAATTAAAACTTTCCGATAGAGAGCGCTTTTGACCTCGTCTTATGACAGTGGTTCAAGAGACTTAGCTAATCTATATGCTTGATGCAAGGATATGCAGTGGGAATGCTCTCCGATAGAGAGTGCTCTTGACTTGGATTACGGCAAGTTCAAGAGACTTTCAAGATTAATTGATTAACTTATTAAATAATGAAAAGACAACTCTTCGATAGAAAACACTCTTGATCTACAAAGTGAGATTCAAGAGATTTCTACTTTAAACAGTTGAATTACTTATGAAAGATACAAAAAATTAAAAGATGAAGTAATGAACCTAGTTAATGAAACAAAATGGGCTAATCTAACAATTAGTATCTACTTTGCAAAAAAAAAATGAATCGACTCTAAGTACTCGAAATAAATCTAAGCTAAGAACAAAAAACACTCTTCCCCAAATGGGGAAGAAAAACCAAGTATGGGAGGCCCTATCCCACTTAGCCTTGTTTTATTAATAAAGTACAAATGCCTTTGGAACTTAATCCTTGTCAGGACTTTGAGAAGTAACTTAAGTAAAAATGAAAAACTCTAATGAGTTTGTACAAAGGAGAATGACTTCTTTTTTGGCTTTGGATCCTTGTCTTTGGATCTAGTTCTGCTTGCTCTTTCTTGTTTGGTTTTGCTTTTGGTTCACCTGTGGATACGAGCTCTAAACAAGGACTAGTGAGAGTGTTAGGAAACCAAATTTAACCTGTGATTCGAAAAGATTAAGTGGATGAGAAGACAAGTGCCTTATGAGATGAAACAGGAGATCAAAACAATGAAATGAGACCCAAAATCAAAACTTGGAAAGGATCAGGCAAGTTCACCGTTTTTTATGTAAAATGCATGATTTTTGACGAAACGACTTGGGATTTTTTGCGAATTTAAAATTAAAGATTTTTTAACATTTTAGGCTAATTTCCAGAATCTGGAAAATAGCAGAAAATCAGTGAGTACAAAATTGCACGCTTTTCGAGAAAAAGTAAGAAAATTAAATTTTTTTTTTTTGAAAAATTTTGAAATTTTTTCTGATTTTTTAATGAATTTACAGAATTTAGAATAAACAGAAAAAGTAAAAAATCAACCCAAAAAACAACGAGCTTGAAATGGCACGCTTTTCGAGAAAAAGTCATAACATTAAATTTTTTTTTTTTTTGAAAAATTTTGAAAATTTTCTGATTTTTTAATGAATTTCCAGAATTTAGAATTAATGAAAAATACAGAAAACTAGCAAGCCCAAAAAATGGAAAATTTGCACGTTTTTCGAGAAAACTCGTGCATGTTTTCCAAGGCAAAAAAAAGATGGATTTAAAAAGGAAATGAAACTAGATCTTTAAAAATGGACCTTTAGAAAGATGGATCTAGCATTGAAAAAGTAGATCTAAGGCTAGAAAGCCTAGATCTAACTTAGTAGAAGGCAAGGAAGCTTTAAATAAAGATTTAAATGACTTGATAACTTCTACGAAAGTGGAAAAGAGGTAGGATAGAACCTTGAAAATAGAAATCCACTTGTAGCAATCAAAGTAACCAGTAGAATTTTTTGAAGTTTGTTTGGAGAAGGCAAGAAAGATCCGGAACTGCTTGCAACCCTGCAAACTAAAATATTAATAATGGAACACTTGTATGGTGAAGGTATTAAATGCCGAAAGCTCCTGCTAGATGCAATCCCTGAAGACACAAACACTCAATGCAGATTTGATTAGAAGCCTAAGTACTAGATTGTTAGTCTTCAATAAACATAATAATCAAATTGCAATACAAGGGTAGGGTGAATGAGATATTACTTCACATAGGATGAAGACACAATGCCAAAAGCCCATCAAGTGACCTCCAAAGTCTCAATATTTTATTAACAAAAGAAGCTTACAAAATCCAACAGAGTTTTTATGCCAAAGTCTCCTCTCCAATAGAGCTGAAAGAGCCTCTATTTTAACAAATGAGAGAGTGCTAAAACCCTAAAACCAAAAAACCAATCCTAACCAGCTTAGCCACCTAACAAAGAGCTCAGACCTAAACCGGAGAACCGGGAATGAGGGGAGGCCTCCACCCAGGCAAGGCGCCCCCACTCCAAACCTGTGCACTGAAAACAAGCCAAGGATGAGGCCACACGTGTGATGTAGGTAAGCTCATCCTTAGGTCTGGCTTGAGCCTTCGCTAGGTTTGGGAAGCCCACTGATGGTGCAAGCTTTAGTCTTCACCTCGATCAAATCACCGGACCAATGAGTGCTCTCCATCTCATCTTTAGTTGGAGATGACATGTTTGCTAACTGATAATAAATTAATTGCTCTCTTAATGATGACTGAAGCTGAGTTGTGATAACTCCAATCACATAAGTGCTCCATGAGATGTCATTTAGCCTTTTATTGCACTGAATTTGGATTAATTTTCTCCAAAATAATCATTTTTTAATAAAAATTCATTTTTTTACTCAAAACTGACCTTTTTGAGTAAAAAGGCATTATGTGTCCGATTGTTGGTCTGAAAGTTGGTTTTGACTGGCTGGCTGATCAAGAATGATTTTTGGCTTAAGGTTAGAGCCTTCAATCACTGAATTCGGAGCCCGGATGGCTTATTTACCACGAACGGGTTTTTTCCATTTAATTAATGGAAAAATTAACCAAAAAAACTTTGGAAAAAAATTAAAAATTAAAAATTAAATTTTTTTTTTTTCACTGTTCGAAAAAGTTTTTTTCGAAATTTTTTTATATGTCCAGATGACTTAGGACATGACCATGATCTATCTAAATAATGTCTAGTGGGCTTATAACACTCAGTTGGGCTCTAATAACCCCCCAAGGCCCAGAATTCAACATCGGGCATTCCAGCTTTGGAGGAAGTGAGAGAAAACCTCGTCAATTATACTCGGCTGAAGGCAAAGCATAATTGTCAGGGGCAAAAAACTCCCTGGAATACCCTATTTGAGATTCTACGTCTCAGGAGACCGAACCACTCAAAAATATCCTACTAGCACATTTTATTACAAACCCCGCGGGGCCATGGTCAAAATTATTCAAATAAAAAAGTGACTAGCCAATATTGGCTATACAAGCAGACGGATCAACTGATACATTGGAATCAGACTTTGAACAAGTCTGTCAACCCGCGGCTCCTCAGGTAACCCAACTATGGTACAAAAAAGTTGGTAACATGCTAGAAAAAAGTTAATCACTTTCAGTAGGCTCTGAGAGGAATGCTCACAAGAAGAAGCTCGAATAATAGCTCGAGAAGAAAAGATGGGAAATGAAGATCAAGCTCTCACAACACACACCAAGAAAATTAGAAGGAACCACTATCATCTCAAGAAAGGTAAGCATTCACACCAGAATAACCCTATAAGAGATCTATCTTGTATCAGATGCTATACATGTGATGAGAAAGTACACAACGTCAGAAACTGTCCCAGAAATAAAGGTGGCTCTTAAAAGGACAACAAAAGAAGACATCGTGCTCACACTACAGAGGATGATGAACCTCCCAGGAAGAGAGTCAAATAAGAAAGTGAAGATTCTTCAAGCGATGAAGAGTATGTTTTGATTTCTGCCCTCACGGGAACTGTTAAACATGGAAGCAATGATTGGCTATAGTGGGGCTTCTAAGCATATGACGAGATTCAAAGAATCCTTTATGAAACTATCTGAACATGAGTCACCCCACAAAATGAAACTTGGGGATGACTACCAGTATCCCATAAAGGGTAGTGGTGAAGCTTCCTATTAGGTAGAATCTGGAAAATCTATGAAGATGAAAGATGTCTTGTTTGTACCAGGACTAAATAAAAATCTTCTCTCCATATCTGCATTGGATGCAAAAGGTACGAGGATTGCATTTGTAGATGGCCAAAGGGAAAGACTATAGATGATGCAGTAGTGATTGGAGAGCAAGAGGGAGGCTTATACAAATTAAAGGGCCAACCAGAACAAGCCTTGGTCCATGAATCAGTAGAGCCAAGTGAACTTTGGCATAGAAGGCTTGCACATGTGCACTATAGGGCACTACCACTTGCAAGCAAAGCTGTTGAAGGTCTTCCAGAAATACAGGCAAAGCATGAAGGCGTTTACAAAGGATGTGCGAAGGGAAAAAACACAAAGAAGACATTTCCAATTAGCGAGAGCAAGGCAAAAGGAATCTTGGAAATTATTCACTCCGATGTATGCAGTCAGATGTCATCTAGTTCATTAAGTGGGTATGTATATTATGTTTCTTTCATTGATGATTTTTCTAGGAAGACATGGATAAATTTTTTGAAAAGCAAGGATGAAGTATTCAGTAAGTTCAAGGAATTCAAAGCCTTGATTGAAAACCACACAAAGAAGAAAAATCAAGACCTTTCGATCAGAAAATGGCGGAGAATTCACATCAGATGAATTCAAGGAATTATGCAGAGAGTCAGGGATTAAGAGGGAGTTGACCACTCCATATAATCCACAACAGAATGGGGTTGCAGAAAGGAAGAATAGAACGATTATGGAAGCATCAAGGGAAATGCTTCATGATCAAGATCTCCCTATGCATTTATGGCAGAAGCTGCTAGGACAATTGTGTATGTACAGAATCATACTCCGCATAGAGTACTTGAGAACAAGACACCAGAAGAAGTCTTCTCTGGCAAGAAACCAGAAGTCCGCCATCTCAGAATATTTGGCTGTCTGGTGTACATATACATTCCGAAAGAAAAGAGGACGAAGTTAAATCCTTCAGGAAAGAAGGGTATATTTGTGGGATATAGTAAAAGCTCGAAGGCTTACAAAATATATTTCCTAGGATTCAAGAAGATCGACATCAGCAGGGACGTGACATTTGACGAAGACTCGGCTTACGACAAATCTAGAAAAAGACCTGTTGAAGATCTTGAAGAAACAGAAGTACCCAGGATCCGAGATACAACAATGAATGAAGTAACTCCAGAAGAAGATCGAGAAATGGAAGAACCTCAGGAACCTATAGATCCACCCCGTGAGAAGAATTCTTACAAAAGGAAACCAACATGGGTACGTGAGGCTATCCAAGGTGTAGAGAGATATGGCGCTCCAGAAGAAATGCACAGAGAAAGGAAAAGAACTAGGTCCTATTCCAGTTATCTAGCCCTGCTTTGTGACATCATCGATAAAGAACCTCCCAGCGATGAAGAAGCAACACAAAAGAAAGAATGGAAGGATGCTATGATCAAGGAGTACCAATCGATCATGAAGAATGATGTCTGGGATGTGGTCCTGAGACCAGACGGGAAGTCTGTTGTGACTTCCAAGTGGATCTACAAGATCAAGCATGCTGCAGATGGCAGCATAGAGAAATATAAAGCGAGATTTGTGGCACGTGGCTTCTCCCAGAAGGAAGGATAGATTAAGTAGAAACTTTTGCACCTGTAGCCAGATACACTTCCATCAGATTAGTACTTGCTCTGGCTGCAGTGATGAAATGGAAGATACACCAGATGGATGTCAAGACTGCGTTCCTGAATGGTGTAGTGGAAGAGGAAGTGTATGTGGAGAAGCCACTCGGATTTGAGACACATGATAGGGAGACTCATGTGTGCAAATTGAAGAAGGCCCTGTACGGTTTGAAACAGGCACCCAGGACGTGGTACAGAAGGATTGAAAGCTTCCTGACTAGTTTGGGCTTTCCCAAGAGTAAAGAGGATTACAACCTTTACTACAAGGTTGAGGAAGGGAACCCAGTGATACTCCTACTGTATGTAGATGATCTGTTTGTGATGGGAGGTTGGGTTGATTGCTGACATAAAGAGGAAGCTTGCTGCTGAGTTCGAGATAAGGACTTGGGTATGATGCACTACTTTCTAGGCATGGAGGTGTGGCAGAATGCTGATGGAATCTCCCTTAGACAAGGGAAGTATGCAGTGGAGATTTTGAAGAGGTTCGGGATGATGGACTGCAAGGCCATGACCACACCTATGGCATCGAACTTGAAACTATTGAGTGATGCTTCATCAGAGTCGGTTGATGCCATGATGTATTTGTAGAAGTATTGTAAAAAAAATCAGAGTTTTGCCAAACACTTAGTCAAACCCAGATTTTAGACTTTACTGTCATTAAGTAAAAAATACTTCACATGCATAAAACCCAACAACCTTGAAGCTGAAACACTGAAAAACTAAGTTTGTAGCAGCGGAAATACACATAAAAAACAACAGACTGATAAACTCATAAACAATAGATTTTTGGTCAATGTGACCTTGGAAAAACCCCACCCTACGGAAAACCATTCCAAGAGAATTTTATTGTAGCATTTATCAGGCAGAGAAATAATTTACAACAACATTTATTTTAGTATTAATGACTGTACTTGATTGCTCGATTTTCGTGCCCACCTCGATTTCTATGCCACTAGCAAAATGTACGAACTATACGGAATAGTACGGACTGTACGGATTTTTGTGCCTGAATTTTTTTTCGCTTCTCGAAAATCGTGCCCAAAAATTTTTCCTCGAAAAATGTGCCACTGTTGTACCATACAGACTATATGGAACAGTACAACTCAGCAGAAACTAAATGCCTTGAGAGCTGCACAGCTCCTTGGGATTTGTGCCCTCTTGAGAAAAAATATTTCTTCTTGGGATTTGTGCCCACTTGAGAAAAATTGCAGCTCCCTCTCTCTCTGCAAATAACTCAGCCAAATGCTCACTTTTGGAAATGCTTTCCTTCAACTTGTCTTGCACACTACCCTAGGCTCTCTCTTATAACTTGAGAGTGACTTTTCACCTTCCCAATCCCTAAATCTAAAAGCCAAGATTAAATCTTGCCTTTTCAAGATCAAGGGTTGAGAAACTTCCCCCCCAAAAGTGGTTACATTTAATTTTAATAAAGTCACATTTACTTTATGAACTAAGTGCACTTTATTATAAAGTCACTTTATAAAATTAAAACAAGGGAATACTTTATAAAAAGTCCCATTTACATAAGAGTCACTTTAAACTTTATAAAACAACATTACAAAGTAAAGTAGCCTAGCTAGTGCATGGACACTTCCGCATACAAGACAAAAACATGCGGAGTGCCTCCAAAGCTAAATCTCTAACACTCCCTCTTAGTGAGGGAGTTACTCACTGCCATCATCAACAGGTCCTGTCCTCAAATCCATCACACCGTTCGCTGTAGGAGCTCCCTCTGAACCTGGAACCAATGCTACAACCTGCACTGAACTCGAATCTGAAGACAACTTTCTGGCAGCCACCCTGGACCCTGAGCTCCTAGGAGAATCAAATCCCCACTCTTGAGCGTTGGTTCGCTCATGCTGGCTGAGCCTCCTGCCAGTACTCAGAAGAGACTCTCTCTCTTCCATTGGAACTCGAGACTGTACCCTTGACGCCACTGCAACCTCAGGAGCCTCCTGCTCCTCGTCCGAATCATCAACCGTGGGCTGTGCACTGAACTTGTACAGCTCACCGAACCGATCACCAATCAATTGTGGATCAATCAGTCTCGCTCTCTCCAAGTATATATAAACATGTCCCCATCTTTATCTGGAAAAATCTACACACGTCCCCTCCGGAACAATGTCGAATACCCTACATCTTCCAGGGCTGAGACTGAGAGCAAGTTTACCCTCATCCCTGGAACAAAGAGGACCTCATCTTGATCAAGGTATCCTCCATGACTAAGTTGGAATCTGACTTTTCCAACTCCTCGCACAGCACGTGCATGTCCCCCTTCTGACTGAACGAACCGATCAGGACCAGTCTCAGCAATGATACAGAATATATGCTATATTCCAGTCATATGACGTGAGGCTCCACTGTCAATATACCAAGTACCATTCTGAACTACTCCATTACTGCCGGCACTAGAAATAAGGGAGAACAACGAGAATTCCTTCTTGAATCTTCTCGCAAAGTCTGCTTCCTCTGCTGTAGCTGCAACAACTGTATCTTCTTCCTTCTTCTTCTTCTTCTTCTCAAGACACTGAGAAGCATAGTGTCCATACTGGCTGCAAGCAAAACATCGAACTTTGCTCAAGTCCTTCTTCGACTTCTTCTTGCTCTTAGCAGAAAGAGCAACATTCTCTTCACTAGCACCCTCCTTCTGTCCACTGCCTTGAGATCCTTCTCGAATCTCCTCGAGTGAAGTCATCCCATAATCTGCTCCAATCTGGAAGGTTTTCTCGAGCAACCACACACTTCACAAAGACTTCCCATTCCTTTGTGAAGCCTTTCAAGGCTATCCGCATTAACTCAGAATCAGAGATGACTTCTCCAACTGTAGCAAGCTCATCTTTCACTTGGGCCACCCGGGTAAGAAAAGATGCTACACCCTCACCCTTGGCCATCTTAGTTCCCTGCAATTTTTCCTTGAGAGCCATTATCTAGTTCTCATTTTTAGCCTCATACAAGCCTTTCAATGTATTCCACATTTCATAAGCAGTCTTTTTCTCAGCTACATGTGGAATAAGGTGGTCCCTTATACCATCCAAAATCAATCTTTGGGCTTTGGCCTCTTTTACCTCATGAATATCCAAAGCAATAGGATCAGATGTAGGAGGAGTTACCACGGTGTTAACTATGGTCCATAGTCGGTTTTCTTTGAGAACAACAGTCAACCTGACTTTCCACTGCAAGTAGTTGGACATACCATCCAGTCGATCCTCATATCTAATGCATGCAACCATCTTTGCTATCAAAGAAAAAAATAGACCAACAAAAGAACAATATCTTCATTCTTCCCCACCACCTGCAAGTCACATCAAAATAAGGTTTTTCCAACACACAAGTTGTTAAAAAACAAGCAATAACCCTTTCCCAACCACTCAACACTACTGCTGTCCCCACAATCAGCTGTAAACTCAGAGCCTCAGCTCTGATACCATGTAGAAATATTGACAAAAAAAATCAAACTTTTGTCAAACACTTAGTCAAACCTAGATTTAAGACTTTACTGTCATTAATTAAAAAATACTTCACATGCATAAAACCCAACAACCTTGAAGCTGAAACACTGAAAAACTAAGTTTGTAGCAGTGGAAATACACATAAAAAACAACAGACTGATAAACCCATAAACGGTAGATTTTTGGTCAATGTGACCTCGGAAAAACCCCACCCCGGAGAAAACCAGTCCAAGAGAATTTTATTGCAGCATTTATCAGGCAGAGAAATAATTTACATCAACATTTATTTTAGCATTAATGATTGTACTAGATTTCTTGATTTTCGTGCCCACCTTGAATTCCGTGCCACCAGCAAAATGTACGGACTATACAGACTGTACGAAACTCTACGGATTTCTGTGCTTGAATTTTTTTTTCGCTTCTCAAAAATTGTGCCCAAAAAATTTTCCTCGAAAAATGTGCCACTGCTGTACCGTACGGACTATACGAAATAGTACAACTCAGCAGAAACTAAATGCCTTGAGAACTGCCCAGCTCCTTGGGATTTGTGCCCTCTTGAGAAAAAAATTTCTCCTTGGGATTTGTGCCCACTTAAGAAAAATTGCAGCGCCCTCTCTCTCTTTGCAAATAACTCAGCCAAATGCTTACTCTTGGAAATGCTTTCCTTCAACTTGTCTTGCACACTACCCTAGGCTCTCTCTTATAACTTGAGAGTGACTTTTCACCTTCCCAATCCCTAAATCCAAAGGCCAAGATTAAATCTTGCCTTTTCAAGATCAAGGGTTGAGAAACTTTCCCCCCAAAAGTGGTTACATTTAATTTTAATAAAGTCACATTTACTTTACGAACTAAGTGCACTTTATCATAAAGTCACTTTATAAAATTAAAACAAGGGAATACTTTATAAAAAGTCCCATTTACATAAGAGTCACTTTAAACTTTATAAAACAACATTACAAAGTAAAGTAGCCTAGCTAGTGCATGGACTCTTTTGCATACAAGACAAAAACATGTGGAATGCCTCCAGAGCTAAATCTCTAACAGTATCGTCAAATGATTGGGTCCTATATGTACTTGACGAATACGAGACCAGATATTTTCTTTGCCGTGAACACATTGAGCCAGTTCCTGACGGATCCGAGACATGTTCACCTGATTGCTGCAAAGCATATTCTGAGGTACTTGAAGGGTACAGTTGATTATGGGCTCAAGCATGAGGCGAATTAGAAGATTAACCTGGAGGATTATGTGGATTCGGATTGGGTAGGCAGTGCCATTGATAGGAAGAGCACTTCGGGGTGCTGCTTCAGTATGGGATCAGGTGTGATCTCTTGGTTTAGTAGGAAGCAGTCCTGCGTGGCACTGAGTACAGTTGAAGTAGAGTATGTCGCAGCTTGTTCGGCTAGTTGTGAGGCAGTGTGGCTGAGGAAGCTACTATCTGACCTGTTTGATCTCCAGTTGGATGCTACTTGTATATTGCAACAACCAGAGTTGTGTGAAGTCGGAGAACCTTGTATTCCATGACAAGTTGAAGCATATCGAGATGAAGTATCACTATATCAGGGATATGGTGCAAAGAGGAGCAGTGAAGCTGCAGTATGTTGCGACAGACGAACAAATAGTTGATGTATTGACCAAGCCGTTAGCCAGAGTGATGTTTGAGTACTTCAGAGAGAAGCTTGGTGTTTTTCAGATCGAGGTTCCCTTCAAGGGGAAGTGATACGCATGAGCCCTTCCCGGATGGTAGTAGGTGTGTCTTACCATGCCGGTGGATGTAAGTGCTGAAGCCTTTCTCGGATGGTAGTAGTTGTGTCCTACCATGTCGGTGGATGTAAGTGCTGAATCCTTTCTCGGATGGTAGTAGGTGTGTCCTACCATGTCGGTGAATGTGAATATTGTGTTATGTGTATCTGGGTTGTGCTTCGAGATGATCTGAAGATAAATACTTGGCAGAGGGCTAGGACTACATCCAACATGAAAAAGGGTTGGCTCTATAGAGAAAGACCTTGCAAAGGGCAAGGCCTACATCCAGCATGAAAAAGGGCTGGTTCTGTAGAGAAAGACCTTGCAGAGGGCAAGGTCTACATCCAACATGAAAAAGGGTTGGCTCTGTAGAGAAAGACCTTGCAGAGGGCAAGGCCTACATCCAGCATGAAAAAGGGCTGGCTCTGTAGATGGAGATCTACATCCAGGATGAAAAAGGGCTGGCACTGTAGACCTACATCCAACATGAAAAAGGGCCGGCTCTGTAGATGGAGACCTACATCCATCATGAAAAAAGGATGGCACTGTAGAATTACATCCAACATGAAAAAGGGCTGGTTCTGTCGATGAAGACCTACATGGAGGCTAGGCCTACATCCAACATGAAAAAGGCTTGGCTCTGTAGAACTTCCTATGACGAGTAGATTTGAGAGATAGCACCATTGCTTGAGATAGTAGGAGCAGTGATGTTGATGATGATCCGTCTTTGATGATGATCCGGTGATGAAGACTTGTGCTGATGAACTGTGTCAAGAGAATACCTTCCTAGTTAAGAGGGAGTGTTGATGTATTTGTAACTTCAAAATGTATTCACTTGTATAATTCTTATTGTATTTCATTATACTCCGACAGAGATGTTTGTTCCTCCGATCGGGAGAATCATTAATATAATAAAGTCATGTAAAGTCATTGAGGTTAACCCTCTGTTGTAAGTCGGGGCAATAGTCCCCACAGTTGAGTTGTATTAGGGTTATTAGACTGTCCTAGAGAAGTCGGCTCTGTAGAGTAAATGTCAAGTGGAAAACAAGTATAAATAGAGAGTGAGACTCTCTATTTGAAACACACACTCACTCAACAGTAGCGCATGAGTGAGAGAGGAGTAGCTAGCACAAGTGAGAGAGAGAACAACTTTCGGAGATCATCTTTGTATCTTTGGGTTTTACTTTTGCTATTGGTGCTCATTCTATCTCTGAGGAAGTTGCAGGGTTTTCTTCTTTATGGTTTCCCTAAGGAAAATCTTTGTGTCTCTTGTCTCTTGTGATTATTGTTGTGCATGTTATTCTCTCAGATAAAGATCTTAGATCATATTGATTAAATGATAAAAATCTAACAAATGTCCTATTCACCATACTTATTAGATAACCACTAGTTATAAAACAATTCCTAATGCAAGTCAATCCATCAATATCACACATAATCATCCATAAAAATAAATATCCTCAGGACACATTGTTTGGTACAATTGCTAAATATAGGATACATCATAGGCACCCATCGTGAAGTATTGTAAGTCAAGATCCAATCCTCTTTCCAATACTGGAAAAATCCATTGTATGCAAGGTTCCAAAATGTATGGCAAGGGGTCCCAAAAATACATAAGTAGATGACCTGGGGCCCTACTCTAAAAAAATAACCACTTAACTAATCCAACTGAAATCTCAACCAAAGAATCTCATCCATCTGCAACTGATGCTCTATCCCTGGGATTCAATGTATTGGCTAGGTTTAAAATCTAGTTTGCTCTAACAAAAATGAGAGGTAATCCCCGACTACATAATTTGTGATAACAGATACCACATCATGAGCTCTCCAGGACATCTTGAAATGACAATCACATCTCCATACAAGATCAAGTCGATCCTAGATTACAGAGCTCGTGGTATAATCATCAAACTATGCAAGGTCATCATCAACTTGTCGAAATGAGAATCCCTCTCATGTTGCTCAAATCCTCTATCAAGTGAACTAACTTGAACTAGGTCACTTCCCTCATCTCAAGAGAATTTTGAAGTAAGAGTAACATCAAGGGAAGCTTTTTTTTCCAAGAGAATCCAACATCCCTGGCTTCGTACTCTATAATACTCCCATCAACCACAACTTTACAATTGATCTCAACATTCTCCATCAAGGCATCACTCTTCTCCTCTAATAAACAATCGGTCTCTCATGGATGGAAGAAACCAATGCTACTTGATTAGCATATCTCCTGGGAGGTACTCTTGCTTCTATATTCTTTGGAGCCTTTGGATCAACAATCTCCACATTCTCCTCCATCACTGAAGGAGAACGTTGTGCCCTGAAAGATCTCACATGCTCATTTATACGAGATACAATCAAAGTGTTTGCACCTAAACCTAAACCTGGCTCAATGATATCTCACCATGCATGTCTAGTTAATGTCTAGGCAAGCTATCTTGACGTCGTACAATTTGGAGTACATGAGAGCATATCAACATTCAATCTCACCTCAATCCCCATTGAATTTGGCTCATATCAAATCTCAGACTTAGTCCTTGGAACAACACCTTCTACATTCTCCTCAATCATTGAAGGAGGACCCTATCAACTAGAAGATCTCACATCTTAATCAAATATCACATCTTTGCTCGCCACAGTCTCCCACAATGTCAGGATATCGATCTTGTAAGCTATAGAAATATTGTTGTATCGATCAACACAAGATGTTATCACAACATCCCGAATCTTGGAATCAATCACTAAATCCACAATATGATTCAAACCTATTACCATGACATCCTTCTATGCATGTGCCTCCTCAACCCTAGAAGGCCCTATGAACCTCTTGTTAGAATGTACAAGTGCCAGTAGATCAACATGGAACTTGTGAAGGCCACCTTCTCTCACCCCTCTAGCTAAACTTCTCAGACTAGCTAGACTACAATCACTAATGGTGTACTATTGTCCCTCAAAAGAAACCATCCACTATACATCTACTTTTTATGGAAAATGCTTCTTCAAACCAAGAACAAACAAAACAAAACCCAACTCAAGAACATCACCTAAAGGCATCTGAAAAGAAATGGAGCCAACTCATCTCACATGACAAGTGGTATCATCATCAAGCTACACAGTCATGTCTCCCTCTAGCTCTTGAAATATGCTAAACAGTGAAATGTCATATGTTTCGAAGCTCCATTGTCTACAAAGCATCCAATGCTAGACACAGTGTTAAAGGACAAGCAAGAGATCAAAGCCATATCCATCTTGAAAAATCTACAATATGAAGAAGATCCCTCGCCTACCATAGGTAAAGAACAAATTGGCATCTACTAGAACAAATCAACCAACTATCACAAGTCATCTTGACTATCTCACTTGCTTAAAATACAACCATGTTAGTCAATAATCACATATATCTACCACCTATCACAAACAACCACTGGAACAAATCAATCACCCATCACATGCAACCACTGGAACAAATCAACCACCTATCACAGGAAACCACTGGAACAAATCAACCACCTATCACAGGGCATTTAGGCATCACACCAACGAAAAATACATTCATAACAACCTTCAATGTAATAGATCCATCATCTCTCATCGGAAGAGAAATCTGTCAAAACATATCATAGGTATGAGTGCTCATCTCAAGCACAAATCATAAATGAATGAATAAGAAATGATCCTTCAAATTGTCAAGGTGCTTTTGTCAAGTAGCCTAGGGTTTTGCACCCAATTACCTCAATTAGGTCAAGTACCTGTCCTAATGAAGCTCCAATAAAAAGAAGGAAGAGTGATTATCATCATCTCCATAAGAGAAAACCCTAGTCATAAGAACAAACTTCAAATGAAGAGATCTCTAGACTTCATAATGCCACCTAGGGGAAACCCTAGCAACTTTTTCCAAGAAGCTAAGCACAAAGAAAATAGTACACATGATGATGTGAATCGAAAAACTCTCTCCTTTATTTATATGATAGGTAAGGGAGACCAACAATACTATGTGGGCACAAGCCCTTACAATCAACTTGCATGAGTCTTGTATGCTAACACAAGTGAGATGTGTTAGATTTTATAGAGATAGCAGTATAATTTCACTTGCATAACAATAATAGGATCACTAAAAGATTAACAAAGCACAGAAACAATGTATACACTCTTGTGACCTGGGAAACCACATGGGGAGAAAACCCAACAACTTTTTGATAGAGATCTAAGTTCAGAGATTAGTGTACATTCAGATAGCAATGATATAAACCCCAAGAAAATATAAGAGAAACTTTTCCAAAGTGGAGAACCCCAAAAAGTCTTCTTCTAGTTGCAGCAACGAACTTCTCCTTTGCTTGAGCAAACTTGCTTGCTTGATTTGAAAATGAGAGGAGCCTTCTATTTATACTTTATGTTTCTAACCTTCTACTTTCCAAGTGCATCCGACTTGTCATCTTAGTTGGGCCGACTTCTCTTATTTGTTGTGTTTAATTTGTCTTATAGATAATTCTTTTAGGGCCGAATTTGTGGAGATGCCTCACGCAGCTACCACATCAACACTCCCTCTTAGCCAGGGAGGCATCATCTTACTGGAACAAATCTGGATATCATCAGTACATCTCGGTTGTCTTGAACATCTCTATATCATAAGGAAGGTCTTCCAACACAATCTCAGTCCATCGAGAAGTGTCATCATGCATCAACTCAACCCATTCCATTGGGGACCACGCAACATCTCATGCATCAACTTAATCCAGTCCATCAGAGAACATGCAACAATCAACAATTTGCCCAGTCCGTCGAGGAGTCAATCATGCATCAACGCAAGCCAGTCCATTGGGGAACATGCACCAACTAAACGACTCTACTCAATCCATTAGGGATTCAATCATGCATCAGCTCAACCCAGTCCATTGGGGAACATGCACCAACTCAACCAGTCCATCGGTGAGGCCATACATATGTACTAGTGTGCTCCAGCCTCTCCACCCCATCTCAGGATGTCCGAGAAATCTCCTCACTCCCTCTTGAAGTGATCCGAAGAATGCACTAATTCTCTTCATTATATGATGTCTGAGAGATCTCCTCACTCTACAGAGTGTCCAAGAATATGTGCTGGCCTCTCCATCCTTCTCAGGATGTCGGAGAGATCTCCTCACTCCATCTCAGAGTGATCGGGAGAATGCAGTGGCCTCTCCATCCCATCTTAGGATATTTGAGAGATCTCCTCACTCTTTCTCAGAGTGATCAGGAGAATGCAATGGTCATTTTGTATAATCGTCCCTCCCTCTCAATCAGGGATACCATCATGGGATCAATCTCCCCACCCCTTCTCAGAGTGTCGAGTAAAATCAACTTTCCCTCTCAACGAGGGATACATTCTCAACCACACCAAACCGCTCATGAAAGTATGCAAAGTTTATCTTGGGAAGAGGCTCGGTAAGAATATCTGCAATCTAGTCATCTGTCGAAACATATTGTAGCTCGACCGCACCTCTTTGCATCATATCACGAATGTAGTTATACCGAATCTCGATATGCTTCTACTTGTTGTGGAATACGAATTCACTGATAATTGCACGCAACTTTGGTTGTCACAGTGAAGGCTTCTACTTGTTCTAGAGTTTGGCTAAACAATCCTGCAAGGAGTTTCCGAAGCCACACAACTTACCGAGCTGTAACACATATGATACTATACTCGGCCTCTGTAGTACTGAGTGCTACTGAGGTATGCTTCCTACTACAACAGGAAATCACGACAGATCCCAAGTTGAAGCAACACCTAGAGGTGCTCTTCCTATCAACAACACTCTTGGCCCAATCAGAATTGGAAAATCCGTGCAATCTCAAGTCACCACCTGAAGCATATCTTAGGTCATATCCCACAATGCCACGTAAATATCTCAACACATGTTTTGCAGCAACCCAATGTATTTGTCTCGACTCGCACATGAACTGTCTAAGGGCGCCCACTGCAAAACAAATATATGGTATAGTGTTGACCAAATAAATCAATGATCCAATCAACGGGCGATACATAGTGGGATCTATTAAATTTGAATCGGAAGCAGATTCTCTTAGCTTCTTCAAATTCACATCCATAGGTAGGGCCATGGACTTACAGTCTATCATCCCAAATCTCTTTAGTATGTCAATGGTGTACTTTCCTTGGCTCAAAAAATCTCATCATGCCTCTTCCATACTTCTAGTCCCAAGAAGTAATGCATCAATCCAAGATCCTTCATTTCAAACTCAAGGCTAACTTCTTCTTACACTATACAATAAGTTTTTTATCTTCAGTGAGAAACAAATCATCAACATAGAGTACCAAAATTAGTGGCTCACCATCCACAACCTTGTAGTAAAGGTTGGGATCTGCGTCACTCTTAGTGAATCCTACACTCACCATGTATCCATCAATCCGAGCATACCAAACACGTGGTGCTTACTTGAGTCCATATAAGGCCTTTTTCAACCCGCATGCATGGGACTCCTTCCCATGGATCACAAATCCCTCTGGCTGCTCGATATATACCTCTTCCTTGATCACATCATTGAGGAAGACAATTTTAACATCCATTTGATGCAACTTCCATCCCATAGATGAAGCAATAGCAATAATCGTCTTGATGGAAGTATATCAAGCCATGGGAGCAAATGTCTCATCATAATCAACTCCCTCATTCTAAGAGAATCCTTTAACCACAAATCTAGCCTTGTGTTTCTCAACACTACCATTTGCTCCATGCTTGATTTTGTAAATCCACTTGGAAGTCACTACTGACTTTCCCTCAGGTCTCGACACAACTTCCCACACATCATTCTTCATGATGGATTGATATTCTTCCATAATGGCATCCTTCCATACCTGCTGTCTGGAAGCTTCCTCATAGCTAGAGGGCTCTGAATCAATGATGTGGCTCATCAATGCCACATAGCTTGAGAATCTATGAGGTATCTTGCTTTCTTGGAAAGCACCATGGGGTGCTTCATGACCCTTTGCATCCTGCAATGTCTGTCGTGCCCATGTAGGCCTCTTTCGGCCTACTGCAATATGTTTGGGAACATCAATTGGCTCTACTGGATCAATGGGATCGACCGACTCGGCCTTCTTAGTTGACTCCCTCTGAATTGTTGGCCGGGAGATGACATCATCTCCTTTGGAGCTACAAGCTCGTCATTTTTAATCTCCATATCTGATCCTCTAACCTTTCTGAAGGGCATCTCCTCTTCAAAGGAGATATCTCTGCTGACTTCAAATGCCTTAATCTTGGGATGTAAATCCTGTAAGTCTTTGAAGACTCACTGTATCCACAAATGTTCCCTTCTTGCCTGAAGGCTCTAACTTCGTCCTCTTTTCTTTGGGCACATGAATGTAGACTAGACAACCAAAGATACATAGATGGCCCACTTCTGTCTTTACACCTTGTTGCCCACCTATTTCGACTAGGTGGCAACTCCATGTACATGAGGATGTACATAATTGTACCTTAGAAAAATCTGAGGATTTTTCACTTCTGCAGGGCAATTGCCCCTTTGTAAAACGAAATGTCCGCTCCCCTGCGTGGGAAAATTAATGTAATTTTATGTGCTAGTGTGGGTCATATGATACAGATGCCACACCATGGAACGGATTGTTAGGGAAGTCCCCTCATCGAGTGTTTTTCCCTTTCCAATTGATCTTGTTGCGTAAACGAGTTTAATCGTTTTGGTTTTCACTCAAAATCCTCCAAAGTGGTGACGGGCGTTCTACCAGTCAATTCCATGAGGTGGCTAAGGCTTTAAAGTGTGATTCATGACCATGCTAGGCGTTTGTCTAGAGTCTTGCGGAGTTTCGTAATGTTGTTGTATTTTAATTAATTTTTCCTAGTTAATTAATTTCACCCCTTGGTGATTAATTAACTAAGTTTTGATGTAATAATATAATTGCTCAAGCACTGGCACTTTGTAATAGGGGCTATGAATGCAAGGTAAATTGCTATGAAACCCCCTAAGCCATTGCTTCAAGTCCCATGTCATTCTGATAAGAGGTTAAGGAGATGGACCATTTTTGGCTAAGCAAGGTCTATTTTTCCTAGGGAATTAATTAATTTCCCTAAGTCAAAAATTTAAATTATTTGATTTTGAAGGAAAAAATCAAATAAGGNAGCTAAGCACTGCCAAAATTTCATTTAAATAAACCCCCCATGGTCAAAATAAATGTCTGAAGATCTCCTAAGTGGGGCGTCCCTTTTGTCTTAATAAAATAAAAATATTAAAAAATTAAAGATCAAAAGTTAAAAATTAAAAAATAAAACATTAAAAAATAAAAAGATTTAAAAATAAAAAGATTTAAAATAAAAGATAAAAAATAAAATAAAAAAATAAAATAAAAATTAAAAAAGATAAAAACAAAAAAGTAAAAGATTAAAAATGAAAGACAAAATAAAAAACTAAAATAAAAGATTAAAAGATTTAAAGTAAAAAGATAAAAATAAAAAGTAAAGGATAAAATAAAAGATTTAAAAATAAAAAGATAAAAAATAAAATAAAAAAGATAAAAACAAAAAAGTAAAAGATTAAAAATGAAAGACAAAATAAAAAACTAAAATAAAAGATTAAAAGATTTAAAGTAAAAAGATAAAAATAAAAAGTAAAAGATAAAATAAAAGATTAAAAGATTAAAAATTAAAATTAAAATAAAAGAATAGAAACAATAAAAAAAATTAAAAATTGAGACAAAGGGGCCCATGATTTTTCCATTTACATAAAAGCTAATCTAATGGTGGAAATCTAGTCTATGATTTAAATCCAAAGGCTAATATTATTTGAGACATGGATTAAACATTATGGCCGTTGATTAAAAATTAATCCAAGGGTGTGGATTAATTGAGAAAATAGAATGTCAAATACCTAAATCTAGAGGTGGAGATTAAACCCTAGATCTCGATCTAATCGCAACCATTGAGCTTCAAAGGGTTGGGGGTTTGCCTCAACTATATAATGAGGGTCTCACTCCCTCATTAGGGACCATTCTTATGCTATTGTTATGCTGCCGGAAAATCCTTCTTCTCACTCTCATATTCTTGCTACCTTGTATTGAAGTTTTGCCCAAGCTGGGCTGTTTTAATAAAATTCTTTGGAGGAATAATATGCTTCAACTTTTCATGATCTACATGTATTGAGGTAACCTTGTATTTATTTTGTTTGCATTTGTTGTGTTTTTCTAGTTAGCTCTCCACAAAGTGTTTTG
>LPNX011195833.1:0-49688 GCA_001517045.1 Pseudotsuga menziesii
TATATATATATAGCTCGGTGGGATAGCCCAAGTGGTTGAGAGCTGTAAGTTGTGAGTAGCAGGTCTCAGGGTCAAATCCTCGGGTGGCTATACATCGCTATATAAGGGCCTCATTTGATGTCCCCATCAAGTGGGGCCCCTATGCATTGTTCCCTTGAATATATATATATATATACTAGGTGGGATGTTATGTCTCTAGTTAGAGAACAAATATATTATTATTAAATGTAAATTTATCGTAGGTCACACCTTTCCATTGAGATGGTGTGTTTAGACCTATAAGAGGTATTTTTATCTTATTGTAAAAAAACATCCTAATATATCAATTATTCATGGCTTATTCGATTCATCTTGGGTTCAGAAATTAAGTCCACACCAACTGATATCAGAGTTGTGCCGTTCCTTGGCACCTTCCGTAGTTCCACCCATCTCATCATTCTCCTTCCCATTCTACGTCCCGCTCATTTCCCTTCTCCTTGTTTTCTCCATGCCATCATTCTCTCATCTTCTTGCTCCCCTCCAACGCCACTCCAATATCCTGACCTCCCATCCGCCCGCTCCTCGCTCGTTCCCTCCACTGCTCCCCGTCACTATCTTTCCATCCCACACTATTCTCTTTGTTAGACCTCCATCTTCTCTACCATCCACCGGCTCCCTATCACTCCTGCCTCTTCTCTATTTTGGATCCCCACCTCCACTCATCGCCCCACCACGCCTACCTCCACTGTGCCTGTGCTCCTCCTTACTCGCCATCGTCCACCGCATGCCTCCCATCCACCTCCGCTTTCAGGATCCTCTCCTCCTCTACACCTCCACCCCACTGCTCATCGCTCTCCTCATTACTGCCTTCTCCCTCACACCCTCCCCATCATCATTTTTGTCCACCTTTGTTTCCAAGCTCCTCTTCTCCTTTACGCCTCCTCCCCACTGCTCATCGCTCTCCTCACATTACCTGCTCGCCGCCTGCACCATCCTCTGCCACACTCCCCGCTCCCTATCATGCGCGCTGCCACTGCATCCACCTACGTCGTCCACCAACCTACACACATTTACAAATTCAAATTTAATTAAAAAAATATTATAATAATAATAATATTATTATTATTATTATATAATTAATTTTATTAAAAAGTTATCAAAAAAATTAATAATAATAATAATAATGTTATTATTATTATATAATTAATTTTATTAAAAAGTTCTCCAAGTTAATATACATACATATATATTTATTTATTTTATGTATATATATTGATTTTCACCATTATATCGTAAAATTCCTCCCAGCACTAGAAATATGTCAGAGATGAAGGAAATTAAGGATCGAATGGAGATTTTGGAAAATATCCAAGTCCATGATTCTAAAACTCTCGAAGGTTTACACTCAAGGCTGGACCAAATCAAAGCAGAGCTACACAACGACAAAGAAGAATTATCGGACACTATAAAAAAGGAAGTCAACGAAGCTGTATCTTGGGAGATGGAAGGAGTAAGAAGAGATATAGCATTAGGTTTCGAAACTAGATTAAGCAAAATCATGCAATTTTTAGATGAAAAATACACTGCAAAATATGGCAATGTCTCAGGGAAAGAGAAACCATCCTCAAGTTCAACAAATACAAAACATCACGAGACAATTCCACCTAAAGGAGAAATCCTACAAGAAGAGGTTGATCATGATCATTCCCCAAATCTTGAACAATCATTCTCTCCTCGAAGACCACACATAGCAAATATCAAATGAAACCCAAGTGAAAATTGCCAAAATTTGATGGTGAAACAAAATAGAGCGTGGTGTGGGTCAACAAGGCAGAAGAATGTTTCTCCATACACAAGATCATATCTGATGAAGAAATGATAAAGTATGCCTCGATGAAACTAAAAGGTTGGGAATATAACTGGTATATGTGGTGGAAGGTTACAACACGAGAAACTACTCTCCATTGGGACATGTTTAAACACGACTTCTTTAAAATATTTGAAGACTTAAAGGAAAAAGACTTCTTTGTAAGAATCACAAGATTGATGAATACACTGACGAGTGGGAATCCCTAGTGACACGTGTGCCGAAACTCACAAACTATAAATGTCTACAAAATTATTTGTACGGACTAAAACCCTATATTAGGGATGAACTAGAGCTACTAAATGTCTCAACCTTGGACAAGGCAGGACGCAAGGCAAAAATCATTGAGGAAAAAATAAAAAAGATGTGTAACAGAAATCATGATAAAGATCGAAAGCTCATCCAAAATGACCCTTGGTGTGTACTTAATTTCTGAACCCATGATGAATCGAATAAGCCATGAATAATTGATATATTAGGATGGTTTTTTTACAATAAGAGAAAAATACCTCTTATAGGTCTAAACACACCATTTCAATGGAAAGGTGTGACCCTACGATAAATTTACATTTAATAATTAAAATATTTGTTCTCTAACTAGATACATAACATTGTCGTTGTATTTTGGAATGCTTTGTCCTCAAAGCAAGGGTAAGGACAGATATTGCGGACGAAACTATTCTGTCTCCCATGATGTGTCTTTATCTGGAATTTTTTTCCACCTAATGAGATATTCCTTGAGTGTTCGAGAACGAAGTATTCTTTCTCTCGTTACAATAGTTTCCTATGGTTCCAAAATGAACCTTACTTCGTCATCTAACATGGGAAGTATTGTTTGCACTGTTTGATGTTTCCCCAACATTGTTTTGAGACATGATGCATGGAAGACACTGTGGATACGAATTTTATCGGGTAAGTGTAATTCATATGCAACTTGACTAATATTCTTGGTGATATGGTATGGTCCATAAAAAAATTGGCCCAACTTGTTTTTTCCTCCTTGTTTAAGAGATGCTTGTTTATAGGGTTGGAGTCTTACGAACACCCAGTCTCCTACTTCAAATTCTCTCTATGTTCTCCACTGGTCTGCTTTTTGCCTCATATGGTTTTGTGTCGTGACTAAGTTATCCTTGAGTAATTTAATCATTTTTTGAGTTTTCTCTAGTTGGTTTTATACTTCTGGATCATTAGTGTCATTTAGAACCAACTCCTTCCAATTTGGGGGTTCATACCCATATAAAGCTTGGAAGGGATTCATTTTTGCATAGGTGTGGTACGTTGAGTTGTACCACCATTTTGCTAGGTGTAACCATTGATACTAGTGGTTTTTCTTATCTGTTATGAAAGAACGTAGATATTATTTTAAGCATTTGTTTATGGCTTCAATCCAACCATCTGTTTGGGGGTGGTAAGTCGAGCTCATATTGAGTGACATCCCCACTTGTTTGAAAAATTCCCTCCAAAATGTTCTGTTAAATTTCGCATCTCTGTCATTGACGATGACTTTTGGGAAGCCATGCAATTTGTAGATATTCTTGCAAACTATGTTTGCAATTTGTTTTGTTGTGTTTGTCTTTTTTATTTCCATGAAGTGTACAAATTTGGTTAATCAGTCAACCACTGCAAAGATTTTGTCCTTTCCTTTTGATGGAGGTAACCCATCGATGAAGTCCATTGATATCTCTTCCCATTTCTGGTTGGGAATGTGTAGGGGGTGAAGTAACCCTGGGATTAAAATATTTTCTCTTTTGTTCCTTTGGCATTTGTCACATTCTGCCACATAATGCTGGATATATTTTCGCATCCCCTTCCAAAAAAATGATCTTCTTGCATTATAGTAAGACTTGAAGAATCCTAGGTGTCTTGCGGTAGGTGAATCATGGGATTCCTTCATTACCTTAGCCTTGAATTTAGAGTTTGATTTTGAATAAACCCTCCCTTTATACCAAAGGATATCATTTTTCCATTCAAACTTGGGGTCATGATTGGGATTGTTAATTATAGTGCTTGTTTCTAGGTCCTTAGTGTATTTGCTTCGTATTTCATCTAGCCATTCTGGAATTGCGACTGAAATGGAGTAAGAGGTAATATCCTCATCTTCCCTGGAGAGTGCATCTGTGACTACATTTTCCTTCCCCTTTTTGTGTATTTTTTCCATGTCGAAAGCAACTATTTTTTCTATCCACTTCTGTTATTCTCTGGACAATGTTTTCTGTTGAAGTGGGTATTGAAGACTATTATGGTCTGTGCGGATCATGAATTTGATCCCTAGGGGGTATTGTCTCCACTTTGCTAATGCATGCATAATTGCCAACATTTCCTTATCATATGTAGACTTCAATTGTTATCTCTTGTTTAATTTCCTACTCTCAAAGGCTATCAGGTGTTCATCTTGCATTAGTACTGCTCCCAACCCATAATTTGAAGCATCACATTCTATTACAAATGATTTGTAGAAGTCTAGAGTAGCTATTACAGGTGTGGAGGACATAATTCCTTTCAAAGCTTCAAAACACTTATCCGCTTCTTCACTCCACTAGAATGCATTCTTTTTTAGAAGGTTGGAGAAGGGTGCGGTTATGTGAGCATAATTTTGGATGAATCTTCTGTAGTATCCAGTTAGCCCGATGAATCCCCTTAACTTGGATATGTTGGTGGGTTTGGGCCATTCTGTGATTGATTTTATTATTTATGGATCTACCTTGACTCTTTCTTTAGATATTCATGACCAAGATAGTTCACTTCTTCCTTACCGAACGTGCATTTGGACATCTTGGCGTAGAACTGATTTGATTTTAAAATAGAGAGTACTTGTTCTAGATATACGAGATGGTCCTTCCATGTATTACTGTATATGAGGATTTCATTGAAAAAAACTAGTACAAAATTCCTTAGGAATGGCTGAAACAAGTTATTCGTGGTTGCTTGAAATGTCGATGGAGCGTTAGTTATCCCAAAGGCATTACCTTAAACTCATAATGTCCTTCACAGGTCTAGAAGGTTGTTTTTTACGCATCCTGTAGCCTTACTCTAATTCGATAATACCCTGATCTTAAATCTAGTTTCAAGAAGTACCTTGAGCCATGAAGCTTGTTCAACATTTCATCGATGAAGGGAATGGGGAATTTGTCTTTAATAGTTATCTTGTTTAGTCCTATGTAGTTGATGCATTGCCTAAATGACCCATCCTTATTTTGTACCAGTACTGTTGGTGCAGCATATGGACTCTGAATTTCTGTAATCAATCCACACTTCAGCAAATCATGGATTAATATTTCAACCCATTAGAGGAAATTGCAACTCAAAATGGGCCTCCTAAGAAAAATAATAAAATAATATTTATTAATTTTGGAGGAAGAAAAGAAAAAAGCTAATTTTTTTTGTTCGTATTTTTGACATATCTCCCTATGATTTTACTCAAATTTCGATTGGGAGAGCTTGTTGGATGCAAAATTAAATTCCACATCCAACGAGCACCCACTAGACATAATTTTGATGGACCCCGCTACCCCAAAAATAATAAATACCTGGAAAAAAATGTGAGGTATTTCTTGTTTTGGGGGTAGTGGGGTTGGTCAAAAGTATGCCGAGTGGGTATTCGTTGGATGCGAAACAGGGAGCTCTCCTGATAGAAATTTGAGTAAAAACACAGGGAGATATGTCGAAAATATGAACAAAAAAAAGAAGCTTTTTTTTTCTACCTATCCCCAAATTTATTTAAAAAAATTGTTTAAGACCTATACGGTATTTCAAATTTAAATCAGTTTCATTGGATAACATATGATGACATGGAATTTGAATTAGTGTTAAAAGGCCCACTTTGAGTTGAAATTTTCTCTAATGTTTGTGTTATGATGGTGTGGATACCTATAGGGATTAACATTGACGGGTCTTGATCCATACTTGATTTCGATGACATGCTCAATTTTCCTTTATGGCAGTAACTCCATGGGATATCTTCGAATACTTCTTTGCACTTTTGGATTAGTCCTTGGATCTCTGGTTGACCTGTTTTAACCCCTTCTGAAGTTAATAATTCCATCTCTTTGCATTGTACGTCATATGTTGGTGTTCCCTTTTGAATTAGCTTCTCCATTTTGTGGGATGACACAATTCATGTGCGAGGGGGTTGGAACCCGTACAACTTGTATTTTTCTCCTTGCCACCTAAACTTTATAAAGTGTTCTTGGCGGTTGGATGAGTAGGTACCTAGTGCCATTGCAGCCACTAAATTCTTAATACTGCATCAACTCCTCCTAAGGGTACTGCATAAAATTATGACTCAAGGTTATAGTTTTTTATTTGTAGCTTAACTTTGTGGAATTTTCCCACTTTTTCGATCTTCTTTCCATCTACGACCATTACCTTCATGTTAGGTACAGGATATATGAAAATGTTAATCCTTTTTACAACACTTATGTCAATGAAATTATGAGTACTTCATGTGTTGAATAGGACGACAACATTGTTATTTTTTATATGCCCTTTAAGTTTTAATGTATGTGGTTGGTTATTCATGTTACGGTTGCGATCGATATATTGGGTGTTTCTTCATCTGACGAAGGATTTTGGATGTCACATGTTTCTTCTATGTCAGATTCATCACTATCTGACTGGCTTGCATTCCTCTGTGCTTCACATTGATATAGGTTCTTGGTGGTCTCTTTTTTCAAACATCTATGTCTTGGGCCCCACTTCTCTCCGCAATATTTACACTTTCCTTATTTCATTCATTGGACTTATAAAGTGGGTTTGTTATCACTTCTTAGACGTGGTGGCCGATATTTGGTATCTTAAATGTCATCAACAATTTCAAAGTTCCAGCAGCAAGATATTACCTAGCGACATTCGATGAGGTTATCCACATTTTGAAAAACCACCTTGAACAAGCAAGAAACCACATGAAACAATAAGCAGACTAAAAAAGAACCAATCGAGAATTTGAAATGGGTGATTGAGTGTTTGTTCGCATTCAAAACTTCACTAAAAAATCCAAAAATCATCAACTTGCACCCAAGTTCTATGGCCCTTATCAAGTTCGAACGCGAGTGGGAAAAGTGGCCTATGCTCTAGACATCCCAAATAAAGGAAAAATACATGATGTCTTCCATGTGTCATGCCGAAAGAAGAAAGTGGGATCAGTCACTCACGTACAAACTAAATTTCCTATGTTAAATGATGAAGGAAAATTAGTGCTAGAACCATAATGCATTTTGGAAATTAAAACCAGAACACTTCACTCCAGATCAGTCAATGAATACCTTATCAAGTGGAGAAACATACCAGATGATGAAGCTACATGGCAGAATGAAGATTTTCATTCGTGCCACACCTCCTTACCGATACTTCGTGGACGAAGTATTCCAAAGAGGGATGACTTGTAATAAAACTAAATAGTTAAGTAACTTAGTTAGTAATTTGTTATTTATTAATGAACGGCTTGATAGTTCACATCATTTAATTGTGACCATTGTGACCATCATTTTATGTATCTTGACTATGCTTGGGAGATGGCATATTTTGGACCTCCGTCATATCCTTTATTAATCTCCAACATTCATCACGTCTTTCCAAAAAATATAACATATGATAAGCCAAAACATCCATCACTATCATAAACATGAAGTATAATAAAAAATATTTCATCGCAACCTTCATGCATCCCGAACAAGTAAAAAATGAAACAAATCATGTCCAAAATCTGCCATCTCCCAAGCATAGTCAAGATATATCCACAAGGAAAACCATAATAAAGTAAAAACATTATGAACTACATCACAATCCATATTCTCTATGGAAAGCAATCTATCTCATCCACTTCCTTGTGAAATGTCTTTTTTCTGGATTGTTTCTTTGACTTTGATGACTATGCTTCTTTGCATGCCTCAGTATTCATCTATTCCGATAAGGAATGTGATGTAATAGAGTGGAAATAGGCGTTGGATGAGCTAGATTTCTTATAATGGGTAGGCTACTTTCCCCTACTTTGCTCATAAAGGTTTGGCGAGGCTTTGCATTTATTATCAAGTGGAGGAGCTTGTGCTTGAGAATAAAATTGAGGGAATTCAACGTATTGGTTGCTAGGGTATAGGTGGTGGAGCAGACAAAGATAAATACAGGGTAGGTCATACGTTGAAACCACGGGGATGATTTTGAACTACATGATTCCATCCATCATTTACAGGAGGTTTGGGATGCATGGACACATGATGTTGAACAAGAATACCAATAATATTTGGATATGGTTGTAGTGGTGATGTTATTTACGATCTGGCCTGAGGAAATTGGCCCTAACCGACCCAATTAAGGAAGCATGTTTGTAAAAGATGATTAAACTCTTCAGAGTCAACATCAAAATGCAAGGAGAATCTAAGTCTCTTGTTTCTCTCTCTTAGCCAATTTGGTTGTTTTCGTCTTACCTAGTTACCCCAGTTACCTCTGTTTCCCTTGTTGATTCCTCTGTTAAAGAAGCTCATCTAATTGATAAAAGGGACAAGATTAGTACATGTTCAAAATAGTAAGAAAATTTATCAAATAATTTGCACGTGACATAATTTATTAATGGATATATTTAAAATAAACAATTATGTATGAAATAATAAGCTTGAAGGAAACGGGAAGCAAAATTCATTCAAAATATGCATCACTTTTTGATAATTCAAATTGAATTATAAATCAATACATCAGCTGTAGCTCTTTTGAACATGGGACAAGGTCTTTTTATGAAAAATGAGAGGGAATGGATGAACAATAAGAAACTAATGAAGGGAATAAAATTGTAATGTTCCTCATAGCTATCAAACGGTCTAAGGGATATATCATTATTTCTCTAAGGATAATTAGATAATTTTAGCACAACATATTAGTCAAATAAATATTTAATTTCATTTTTCATGATCTAATTATGACAAAATCCCTTTAATTACCAACAAATTAAAATAAATTCAATAACTATTCCAAAAACTGATCAAAGGGCTGGGAAAGAATACTAACACGTTTTAACAATATCACACATCCATTCCAAGCCAAATCAAAATAAATTCCACCTATAAATGCCATTTTCACTTAGTCATGATTAACTAGTAATTGGAGTTATGGTTACGATACTTAACGACTCGTGGTGCACAATTGACGGTATTTAACATAATTTCACTTGTTCAACATATAATCATTATTTACCAATCCCAATGGCTAATTGACACCTAATAACATGTAAATAATTCCTAATTTCCATTTGTCAATTAATTAAACATAATAATTACGCAAATGATTCCACAAGAACTAGTTAACTAGTTTTTCAATTCAAACAGCTAGTCTTGCACAATTTCGACACGCAACCATGCCAATGAACTAATAAGTGAACCTAAAGCCATTATAAACATATTTAATCATGAAATTATAGCAAAATAAATTGATATTTTCAAGTCATATCCTTTTACATAAACGATGATTCTTCCAACCAAATTCTAATTCAACTAGTTAACATTTTCCGCAAGGTATTGGATCAAATTGACTGAACCAAAATTCAAGAATTTATAAGTAAAGGATCACACCTGAAAAGTATCCACCTACAACACAAATAAAATTATGCATGTGCATTCCATTAATTACAAAACAAATATTTAGATCTACAAACTAGTTACCAATTTTCATCGAATTGAAGCTAGTTTTCGTTTCTAGTTCGTGAATCTTGGCAGGTGGATTGGATGCGCATGGTGCGATAGTGACAAAGCTTAAAGAAGATTGCACAAGACGAAGATGTTGACAAAGCTGAAAGAAGATTGCACAAGACGAAGATGTTGACAATGGTCGGATTGGTTGTATTTTTTGTAGTTTTGGTCTGAGTTAGTCAGAAAGTTAGTTAAACGTGGACCACTTTTTAAAGGTGCAAGCCTATAAAAATAGGTAGAAATGTAGTAGAAATATATCTTATGTTTTGGGGAAAAATCATATTAGAGCTTATGTTTGGAGAAAATATTGTCTTTTATCTCTCTTGCGAACTATTTTTTTGGGTTTTGATATGAATATATCACCCGAGAGATGTATTTTGGAGATGTATGTTGAACTGTGAAGTAATATGACATAGACCATTGCTAGAAGCACTGTGTTCTTTTGCCTATGATTTTGTGATTGTTGTCTCCATGGTTAATTGATCTGAATGATGCGATATGAATGGTTAAATGATGCGATCTAATGTTTTTCTTATATGAATGATGAGATGTCTTTGCATAATGAATGCATTCGTACTTGTCGATCTCTTTGCTGAATAATAAAATGATGCGATAATAAATCTTATGTGAATGATCATGAATAGTTTATAATGCGATGATGATGAATAGTTTATGTTAAAGTGAAAACCCCCCTTCTATATCTCTGGTTAATATTGTGACAGAGAAAGAATAGTTTCACAAATCGTCTTCTTTACTGTGGAAACATGGTTCCTGCATCCCTCCCTCAAACATCTCGGGTGAGACCTCATCTGCTTTGCAGGTGTTGCTAGACAAGGTAAAACCTATCTGGGCTGGTGTTTAGGGAGATCGCATCAAAAAGGGTGTCGACAAAGTGCGAATCCTTGTCGATGGAGTTGTGTCAACAAATGGTTCTGTTTTCGGGACCTTAGCTCAAGAACGAAGAGGATATGATGTGGCATCCAATGAAGTCGAAGATCTAGGACTGGTTCGATCAAAAGGATCAAGAATTCGTAGCAGAAGAAAACCAGAGTTCCAGAGTGATAGCGTAAGAGTGGTTGGGAAGACACCTATAATCTAATATCCACAAATACTTCTTTTACGAATTCTCGATAATCTTGTACGAGTGGTTGGCGGAACTGACCTACCATAAAAGGAACTTCCATTGAAGTGAACCCACTTGCTGGACCCCTGAACTGATTCAACAACTAAAAAGGGTCAACAACAAGGCATCAACGGTTGTCAAATTGTGGCTCAAAAATATTTTGGAAGGATATATTACTGAGTTTTCTATCGACACAGTCAAATCCTATAGTGACACAAAGAGGGAATTCTTCAAAGGACCAAGAGGTAGGATTCTGTTGTCTTTGCAATTGTGGATTAAAAGGGTATAATGAAGATGAACTCCGAGGAATAAATATCTATTTGCGAAGGTTACACGTACTAAAAAGACACAGGTTGGATGGAATGATACGGGGTAGATGGATGGGAGTTACAAAAAGAATGTGAGGGAAGTCGAGGAAGAGTGTGGTCTTCTACGAAGTGGGGTAACATTCTAGCAAGAGAAGAGGTAGAGGACTGAGGAGAGTCTTGGTGCAACTGGAACAAGAAAATATAAGAGAAGATCACAAGGCACTAAGTGAAGCTCCAACAAAGAAGGAGACGACTAGGCTACACCCAAGCCCAAGGAAGAGCCAACCCAAATAAACAACGTACCTACACATCTGTGCACTACGCCACATTCAAGAAGAAACACCAGATCATCACAAGACTACACAGTGTGTCATCACCAAAACAACAGTAGTGGATCAACGAACACTGGAAGAAGGCCCAAAATGGTGGGAGACGATGTAAAATTACCTTTGTTCCATGGGAATGTGACCAAAAATCCAAGAAATATCGGTTTCCCTGCAAGCAGTATGGACTGTGAAACAACTCCAAGATGAAGACATTAAGAAGGGACAACTTGCAAAAACTTTTCGAGGTCGTGCATTAGATTGGTATATGAATTTCATGCAAGTATCGATGGGGAATTCGCAGAAGACTCTAGCATATACAAGGACCAGGTTGATTGAGTAATTTTAGAAACATAAATCTGAGTTGTACTACAATACTAAATTGAAGGAAATCAAGCAGTATTCGAATGAGTCTATTTTGGATTTTGATAGGCGCTTTAAGACACTGATGGTCAAGGTCAGCTTCAGAATGAGCAACGTGAAACACAAATAATGGTTCATCGCAGCATCGGTGCCACATATCTGAATTCCTTTAATGCGGCAGAATATTGTGACACAAATAGAGGCTTTGGAAATTGCAATGAATATGGAGGCTTCACCAATTGGAAAAATAGGATTTGGGATGAATCAGATCCAATCGCAATTGGAAATCTGATGATTCAGTTGTAAGATATCAAGAAAGGAAAGGACATCCGCTAAGAGGTATGGTGTACTCGATGTCGCACGAAAGGACATCATAAGGATCAATGTCTAGACTTCCATGATTACTTGCAGTCTAATCCTCCCAATCTATTGACTCAAGGTGGTTTTCCATGGTGTCAAATATGTCAAACTTAGGGACATCGACATGAGGAATGTGTATATCTCCAAAAGGTAGTCTCGAAACTTGCAAATTTTTTCTATATTTTTTGTCGTTTTGTTAGTCATGAAGAGAAGGATTGTAGAGCATATGACTTACTCCAAGAAAGGACAATATATATGTACTACATGAAGGGAGAATAACATCAATCAGCGAAAAGGTTGCCACCGCAGCAACCACAACATTTTTTACAACCATAACCGCAGTTTGCTCCACCACATCCCCAGTAGAATCAGATGCAATGTGCTCCACAACAGTCACAATATACTTAGTCGTTGTATACTCAACCGCAGTATGTTCAACCACAATGGCAACAGTTCAGTCAACCACAGTACCAATCACAAGGAGGATTCCAAGAAGGTCGAAATGAAGGTTTCGTTCGAGGAGTAGGACAAGGTCGAGGACCTATGCAATGATATAATTGCGAAGTATAATGGCATTATCAACGAGAGTTCCCAAACCTCCAGTCAAAATGTACCTACTGTACCAATGCAGATTATACTATTGAATATTGTCCACAATTGATCGCAATATGGCAAGCGAAGAATGTTCCACCACTGTAGAACCATAACCAGAATGTGAACCAGGCTACGAATCAACCTCAAAACCAAAATCAAGGACCGAACCCAAGACGCAACCTACAGACATTACGGTTATAACTCGAGGAGGTGTGACAATGGGACATGATGGTACAATCCGGCATATTCGATTGTAGGCTCGAAAGAAGATGTAATTCAATGTCGACGCTAAGAAATACACATTCTTTGATGCAAGAGACGTCATAAAAAGAGATACATGTAAGTTTCCTATCTATGAAATGCCATCTTCTTTTGATTCGACACTTGTAGCAGGATCATTGCAGAAGGGTGGAAAGTTTCAAATATTTTTAGAAATTTGTTTGTTGTTAGCAAAAGACCCTGATGCGCTAGTTGAGATCACAATTCTGCTATATCAACTAGAGAAGGGCTGACATGATTACGTTGTGAACTCTTTACACAAAAAGAAAACTAGAAGAGAGATGAGGATGAATGTCCAGATCAAGGACTATGATGTAGACTCGTTCATCTTGGATAAAGGATCAAATGTCAACATCTTCACAAAATAGACCTGGGAAAGGATGGGGAAACCATAGTTGGTTTGGTCTCCTATACAACTGGGACTAGAAAATCAGGCCAGAGTTTCTCCAATTGGATGAGTACTGCACTTATTGAATGAAGTAAAAGGGATGAAGACTGATGCAGATTTCGATGTTATTGAAATCGTCGACAAAGGTAGATCATATTGCGCTCTGATGGGGATTGGTTGGGCTAAGGACAATTTGGAAGTTATCAACTTCAAGAAGAGAGTGATGACTTTTGAAAATCGTGACATGCGGATCATCGCCCCATTGGATTCAAGCGAAGGTAGAAGATATTTTGAATCGGTGAAGGAGGAAGTCGTAGGAGGATGGGTCAATGCATACAATATTTTAGAAGACTACATCCATCCCACTATAGACGAGGATTTGGGATGGCGAAGTTCTAGCTCTACATCATCAGATTCTGACAATGTACTGGAAAATTAGTAGAATCGACTACATGAAGGATCAATATGGAAGTGTGGGAAAGTCACTCAGTCACTGCAAAGGGTCACAATGGAGGTTATTGAGCTACCAACATATGAAGGGATACCTAATTTGATTGAGTTCAAAGACAAGGTATTAGGGCCTTAGTGACTATTGGCATTAGAGGAAGCGATGAAGACCACCCCAGCAAGATGGTGGGCGATGCATAAGAAATCGATCGGTAGTTGGTCGACATGTCACAGACTAATGGAAGTTCGATTTGGAGCAATGGAGAAATATCAAGATAAGAAGTATGATGGAAGGAATGATCCCAGTGATCATCTGTTCACATGTCAGACCGCATGGGTGTCAAGGCCGAGGGATGAATGGGTACATGATTTTGTTCACACACTAGATGAAATGCCACAACAATGGTGCACATCAATAGAACTCCGAAGGGAGATTACATCATGGGAAGACTTGACGGTCTACTTCAGCCACACCTTTAGCGTCGTAGATGTTGACCCAGCGATTCATAGCGCATTTCAGCACATCCGAGCTGTCGTCTTGGAAATAGTCCAAGTCGCATTTCTCGTTGAATCACATGAGACTATAGTAATGCAGTTGATGACTGAATGTTACAACGTGGCAAGAGAACCTGGTGACGGGGATGATCCAAGGAATATTAATATAACAGAATATGAAGGAAATAGGGATATCGCAGCATCGAAGATGCCAACTGAAAAATTTCACCAACCTCTAAAGATTTTAGAAGGTCAATATTAGGATGGTGGAGGACCCGAGGATGAAACCACTATGGTGAAAATCACCGATTTGCTGCACAAATTTTAGGACTTATTTCCAACCAAATTCTCTGAAATGAAAGGAATTTTAAGAGACTTGGGAGAAATGAAAACCCCACTAAATCCAGACGCGAAGCTGGTAAAGCCATGTCCGTATCGATTGAAACTGCGATACAAGGAGCAAGTAAAGGATGAACTCAACAAGATGTTGTATGTTGGCATCATCGAACCTATGGAAGAATCGGAATGGATCAATCAGATGCTTGTTAAAGATAAGAAGACAAGTAAAATTCGGATCTGTGTCGATATCTAGCAGCTAAATGATGGATGTCTTCATGATCCATTCCCTACACCATTTGCTAATGAAGTACTTGAAGGAGTCGGTAGCCAAGAGGTCTATTTATTCACATCTGGTTTTTTAGGCTATCATCATATAAAGATTTCAAAAGAAGATCAACATAAGACAACTTTTGTGACCGAATGGGGATTTTTTCAATACACGGTGATGTTGTTTGGTCTCAAGAACACACCTATGATATTCTCAAGGATAGTAGTCATCGCGTTTAAATATTTCATTCAGACATTTCTGGTAGTATATATGGATGATTGGACTGTGCATGGGCTGGTAAAAGACCACATTGCAAACCTACAGCTGATGTTGGAATGGTGTTGACAACACCAGATTGCGCTCAATTCGTGGAAGTGTATATTGTGTGCGTCATTCAGAATTTTGTTGGGGAACATCGTCTGTAAGGAAGGAATGTTGGTAGATCTGGCTAATAACACAATAATTGTTAATCTGTCCCCACCAATGAATTTGAAACAACTCAGGGCAATATTGAAACATATGAGGTATTATCGAAAGTTCATAAGAGGATATGAATCAATCACAGCGCCAATGGAGAAGTTGTTGAAGAAAGATGTGCATGCAAAAGAGACCCTATGAATAGCATCCAATGATGAAAAATACCGATAAAGGCGAGGAAACCACCAAAAGGGTCTAATGGAATCCAAGACACAACACCAATACCTATGTGTGAATATATTTCTTGCCATCCAACACAAGGGAAACCACTTAGTCGGTGACTAATAATGGAGTTTCATCTGTTGACCTACCAATGATGAAAGTAGGCCCAAGGTCCCAGATAGGACCACAACTCTATGATGTATCAAGAATGGATGACATGCAGATTCAACATAACTGAGGAATGTCCAACTCAGGTTAAATATTTCATTAGAACCAAAGCATAAATCAGATGGACACTTAGGCAACATAGACTCAAAGTGAAAACTCGGACAACTCTGTGACATAGGAGGCATCAATAAAGGCTCAATAATGACTCAAAACATAACCAATCGATGGAGAAAGCTCTGATAACAAGTACAAATCCTAAGGTCATACCAGAAACCCAACCAATGATTCTTAAACTCATGGACTGTTCTCTTTTCAAAAGTGATACGATAACTTCCAATGTAAGATAATATCATTTCCCATCCGGATTTTTATGTTTTATGAGTTTTTTGGTCTTTTTCAATTTAAGAAGATCGAAAAAGAATAAAATTTCTTATAGTACAACAAGGAGGAAATGAGTGTTGCAGGAAAGCAAACTAGTTCCAAGTAGTGGAACATACCTATGCTCAATGCAAGGAAGAAGATGCAGAATAAGGATACTCGAGGGGATGTTTCCTTTGGGTATGGGATGATCAAGCTGCAAAAGATAAATCAGAGGCTCTGCTTGTCTAGAATTGAGACAAGATCATGTCATATGGCTTCTAAAAGTGAAGCACGGAGCCGACATTAAGCTCAATAAGGCAAGCGGACGCATGCAATGCAATTACAACTTAATAAAAATGAAAGTCCCTATAGGAGATGACCAGCATAAAATGTAAAGAAGAGTATGTGTTTTTTGTTTAAAGGCACGGCAAGACTACAAGGGACTCCCAGACTTAAGGGGGGACACTCATCATGGGCACATAATGACAAAACAATATCTAACTAGGGTACCCATGATTTGGGAATCTCTACAACTTATGTAATGTGACTTCTAGTAGCAATGGAATGGTTATGTGGCATTAAGAAGCGGGTTCATAGCTATGGTTAATGTGACATAGTCATAGTATAATGCACAATCCACATGGAAAATGGTCCTATCCTATATGCCAGTTTAGTTTTATACCTGCCATGGGCATTAATGAGCCAAAATATCGGCGAAAGTGCACCAAAAAGGGAACCTACACAACAATATTAGTCCAAAACAGTTGTAAATAGTCATTAAAGAGTCCAAACTATAGGAAAGTGGGTATAAACGTTTAATAAATAGTACAAAATCAATTTTTTGCAATACCATTTCAATTTTTACCCATCATAGTGCATTTTGAGCTTATTGGACTCCCAAAATTTAGACACATATTACGAGAGTGTGACAGGCTACAAAATCGATAGCCGTTAGGACAAGGTAACTCACAATCTCATACTCTTTCCATTCAATGTTTTAATTTTTGGTTTTTATGGTGAATTTTTAAGTTTTGGACTACCGAAGGTTGGTTTCTCAGCCCACACAGGCGACAGGTCATTGGCTCGCATATATACGCACATGTTGTCATTGTTACTCATGTATAAGGTCGTGAATGTCATTTTGAAGGGTAAAAACTCACACAAGTTTATTTCCTTTGGCATGATGGTGCTAGAATGGAGAGAATGAGAACATGAGGATGTTGATAGGTTCGTTCATGGCGATGCAAATGCTCAACAAGCACTACAAAGATGTGGTATTTATATTTTTTGGAACCTTGGGAGTTTGAGATCTCAAACAAAATTCTTGCAAATGTTCATGAACTATTGGGATCCAGATATGGAGGTGTTAGCATTAACCTTGACACGGGATTGAGTCAAAGGTGGTTTAGGTCTAGCACATGGTTTGGGCCCATGGTTTATTGTAGCCCATGGTATTGTGCCATGGTAGTCCATGTGATGAAGCCTTTATAAGGCTTGAGGAGGCTCCATTATAAAGTGACCTAGAGGTGAGCGGTGGCTAGCTCACTTGGCTCGGATGGCCGGTTTTGTCCAGGTAATGAAGATCTTCATTGGTGTTGGTTTTCCCCGCATGGGGTTTCCAAGGTATATTGTGTTTCATCTTGAATCGTTGCTTGCAATGTTTATTTTCTCACATATTGTTATATTTTATTGCTCGTTTAAACCTAACAATAGGTATTAGAGCTCAAGGATCTTGTGTGAGGGAAAGAAATGGCTTGTGGGAGACTTGTGAATTCCTAGGAGAGCTATAAGGGGGCCTAGGGGGGTGTTCCACCCCTAGCCTAAAGGTTTATGGGGGTTCGGGGGCGGGAGCCCTCGAGAAAAAAGATTTGGCCAGTTTTTTTTTAATCTGACATTGCAGATCTGATGCAGTAAAGAGAAGACCTTGTAAAGTCATGATCTGCTGGAATAAATCCTATGAGATGAGATCCCTTCTTCCGCTGTTGAAAAGAGACTAGATCTGGGTGTGATGCCATAGATAAATTTCTAGACCTATCGGATGGCCTGTGTTGTTCCTTTGTTGGTGAATCAACAGAGAAAAAGTTGTTCGATTTGGTAAGGCCACTTGCAGCCTGACAATCGTTTCACCAAGATCTATGGTAAAGACGCGAAGCACTGAATAGAGGGGCCATTGGCAAGGTCATTGTTTAATTGAATGGGGAAGACAAGAAGACTGTGCACACTAAAAAACGTTGCACTAGCCATTGATTAGTAACTAAAGGCTTCATGCATATGCCTAAGAGAAAGAGGAGCCAAGACTCACATCAAGATAAGATATTTTGAAAGGTTAGAAAATAGTTGTTGGATGTCGGGGTTGAAACCCTAATTTTTTTTAAATGAGATAAAGCATGGATATCACATAGGGAGCATGGCGGAGAAACTACCAAGGAACTCACGCTGAGGTTCAAACTCCAAATGCCAAGGAAGTGCATGGATTTGTGTCTTCAATGGAAGAAAAGCTCAGCTTGTTTGATGCAGCTATAGAAAGACATAAAGGTGGCCTACATGTGGCTATGTTGAGATCGATGGTGGAGACCACCAGTGAGAATTCAGTTGAATCGATTTGCATCTCTGGTAGTAGAGATGCCTACATCTACAAATCTTGGTTATGATGGGTGTAACGACAAGGGTTGAAGAGAAGCCACTATTTTTCTGGGATGCATTTGGGTGGAGAACATCTTGGTGTTGACAGAGATCCAGACTGGAAAGTGGAGGCACAGTTTAGACAAGTAGTGGCAAGGCAAAGTTAAACCATTCAAGCGTAAGGAGAAACGAGGGCTTGTGCAATGCTTTTGCAATGTGCACATAAGAGATGCGTGCATATGAGATGGTTGTATTTGGAGGAGGCTACATGCAAATGCTTGTATTTGCACAGGACGCCAAGGCAAGGAAATATTGAAAAATATATGCATTATAAGATTCAAGTGTCTTTGCATATTTTATTTATCTTGGAGTTAGTAAGAAACATATCAAGCCTAGTCAACTTAGTGTGTGAAAAGTTTGTTAGAATTGACTACTCTGACAAATTTACACATCAAAGGAAATGCAAACAAATAGAAACTCCATAGTTGGAGAGATTTTGGATTGGTATAGACAGCATTGAGCAACAAAGATAAGCATGGAAAACCAATATGCATGGAAAGAATGCAAGGCATGGAAGGATGAGCAAGGAAGCGATCATGGAAAAGCCAGAGGATGAAGCAACAGATGGTGATGGTGTAGTCACCATGAAGACACATGAAAACAAAAAAAAATGTAATGGAGCGGTTTGCATGTAAATGGGCATATGGTTGTAAGACCTGGTAAGGAATGCATACCCATGGTAACTCATCGGTAAAGTCGGGAGATAGACCTAGGTGATAGGGGGTGTATCTAAGATTCCTCGACAAAACTTTGATGGGGGTTGGTGATTACTCCAAGTCAAGTTTAAAGGGGGGATTGTTAGGATTAACCTTGACTCGGGATTGAGTCAAAGGTGGTTTAGGTCTAGCGCATGGTTTGGGCACATGGTTTGTTGTAGCCCATGGTATTGTCCCATGGTATTGCATGTGATGAATCCTTTATAAGGCTTGAGGAGGCTCCATTGTAAAGTGACTTGGAGGTGAGCAGTGGCTAGCTCACTTGGCCCGAATGGCCGGTTTTGGCCATGTAATGAAGATATTCATTGGTGTTGGTTTTCCCTGCATGGAATTTCTAGGGTATATTGTGTGTCATCTTGAATTGTTGCTTGCAATGTTTATTTTCTCTCATATTGTTATATTTTATTGCTCGTTTAAACCTAACAGGAGGCATTCATGCTATGCCACTGAGACTCGAGGTAGAGGATATCTACTTCATTACGGGACTATCCCGCCAAGGCAAGGTAGTAAATAAATGGGCTCGTGGACTAGGTGGAGGACTGACTATCGATGAATACATATATGTATATTGTGTTCCAGATACTGAAAAGGTGGGAATTCAATTCTCAGTGAATTCCATCTAGAGCCTCGAGCTCAAGGTGATAATTCTAGTGTTGGCTAGAATAGCGGGGTCAACATCACTACATCAGGAATCACGAATTCTCATGTTCTACATTGTAGAATGCATGAGTCCCAAGGTTTATGATTGGAGTAATTCATTGTTGAACACCATGAAACAGTAGTCGACAGACTGCAAGCTGGGTCGTATCAAAAACTTTGAGTTTTTCAGCATATTGAGCACTTTATTTTTAGAGAGAGTACCAAGTCTTAGCCGTAGAGTTGAGGTCCTTCCTCACGGTCTACGTGATCCATCCCAGGAACACTGAACGGATGTGATGCGGAGGTTATGGGGAGGTAGGGCACTGACTCCTTTCCCACCTGAATTCTTCACTGGTGGCAACGATAAATCACGGTAGTATACAACTATCCCTATGCTGGGATCAACTTCTGTGGAGATCGAGACATGCCACTACCACCTAGGTACACATTTGGAGATATCAGTAAGATCCCATTTATAGTTTTGAATTATTTTATTTTTTGTATTTTTGATATATATGGTAATTAAAAACATGTTTTTGGTGGTATCAAGTAATGACATTAAGTTTGTGTGCACAAACGTAGGTCAACGAAGACCAGATGGTTTCCCACGACAAAGATGTAGGGGATGAGGATATGACATGATCGATGCTTATGTCAAGCGAACACTACATAACATTCATGGAAACATGGCTCGATTGACAAATAGGATCCCGATGGTACAAGTCGAGGACTTGCCCAAGGCGATGCAGAGGAATGTGGTTGGGGTACCCCATCCGCGGGTTAGGTTGTTTAGGCGTTTGGAAAACACTATAGTATGTTAACATGATCGTCATGCAAGCCCACAGACATAGATTCCAAGATAGTCATTTTGTATCAATCATGTATATTTTGGTAGCTTAAAGCCCATTTTTATACTATGATACATTTTTGGAACACTTATTCGAAAATAAAGACTTATAGTGATCAATTTGATATATATACATGTGTTTGAATGTGAATGTTTTTATGTACACACTTCTTTAATGATGTGATAAATTCCAATCTAAAACATAATTTACATATGAATTAGGAACTTGATTATAATTTCTAGGTATATGAGTGTATCTAATGTAACCAAACTGTTTCTCCAATAATATTACCCTCAATAATCTTCTCAATAACGTAGGATCTCTAATACGGTATAGACCATTCAATTGTCACACAACTAACTGTGAGACAAGGTGAACCTCAAGAGATCGAATACCATTTGAAATGGCATCGTGTAATAGTTCAACCATGGCACTATACTCAGCAATATTATTATAAGATGGTTGAAGGCATACTCCTCCTGAAGACAATGGTTAACCCTCAGGTGTATATATAACCTAAGCACTCGAATCTAGGTTTTGGGTGTGGAAACTGACACCATCAGCGAATCCTAATTATATCGAAGACTCCGTCAACATCTGCCAAAGAATAGGAAGCATGTAAACAAACCAATTACACAAGAAGGGAACCAAAAACAAACTATGAAAAATTGGACAATAATACACAAGATGCCATCCTGAGTTGAAGTTCAAGCATAGTACTTCTTAATATTGATCCCATTTCTAGACTCCTTCAATGCATTCCCTTCATAGTCCTCTAACTCATAAGCACCTTTCTCTAGGAGATGTCTCACATTGTAAGGTCCATGCCACATGGGGCTGAACTTACCTGCCCCTAACGGTTCACTAGCTTGGTCATACAAAAGGACTAAGTTACCTTCACTATAATGACGGGGACAGATAGAATTATCATATTGTCCCTTGACACGTTGCTTATTTATCTCCATAGCCACCACAACATCCTGACGATGTTCATCCAGGTGCTCTAAGTGGACTAAACATTCCTTTAAATTGGAAGTGTTAGTAAAAACTCTATGGCTAGTTTCAATGAAGGGATCTTGCATGCAACCAGTAAAATCGATACTACCCCATGTACTAGTTGATATAGGGAAAATCTGTTGGTAGACTTAAGTGCATTCCAATAAGCCCACAAAGCAATATATAGCATGATATGTCAATTCGTGTCGCTTTGTCTGATGGTTTTTTGTTAAATATCCTTAAGGGATTTGTCAACAACCCCGTCCTGGCCATTCACTTGGGGATAGTAAGAAGAATAATGCTCTTGCTTATACCCCAATTTCAAAGCTAGTTATGTCATCATTTTATTTTGAAAGTGCCTGCCATGGTTAGTGTCGAGCTCCTTCAGGATCCTGAACCGGGTGATAATGTGATTGAATATGAAGTGAACAACTGTTTCACCATCGAATTTGATCATAGGCATAACCTCTAACCATTTATTGAATTAATCTACAGCCACAATAATGTGATGGTGGCCCCCAGCAAATGTTGGATTGCAATCCATGAAATCCACCCCACACTTGGTGAAGGGACAGATGGTGATAATATGGTGTGATGGGGTAGGATGCAAGCGCATGTTTTGCATGAACAATTGGAAAGGGTCACATCGCTTCACCACATTAACGCAATATTTAAAGATCGATGACCAATAATCACTCACTCTTAAGATTTTTTAGGTTGTACCAATCCCAGATAAATGAACACCACATGCCCCACCATGGCAATCATTCAGCACAAACTCAGCCTCATCATGGGTTAAACAACGAAACAAAATAGAGTCTACCCCACAGTGATACAAAGTGTCTCTGATAATGAGATAGTTCTTAACGTTATGTCATAAGCATGGATCCTCGTCCCTCGAGAGATGAGGAGGAACCTTTAAAGTATGAAGATAGACTATAATGTCGCCATACCAAGGTTCTGTAGACGAAATGAGATTTAACAGAACCTTGGTATGGGGATTTAATATCAACTCGAAATGAGACATAATGTTTTAAACCATATCCAAACTAGGGGGATTTAACATCAACTCAACAAAAACTAGCGACTTCTTCAATTTTGTCGAAACAAATTCAAGGTCGAATTCTTGCAAGATAACAACCCATTTATTGTATTTTCCCCCTATCATTCGCCTAGTTAAGACGAATTGAAATGGATTTATATGAGCTATAATCATAATCTTGCAAAGAAATATATAATGTCTTAATCGTTGGACTGCATAAAAATTCACTAAGGATAACTTCTCAACACGAGTATATCAAAGTTCTAAATCAATCATATTCTAGATAAGATAATAAATAATGTGCTCTTGGAGCTCATCGTCCTCTTGAACGAGAACCATACCAATCGTCTCTTGATACGCGGCCACATATAACAAGAAATTCCTACTATGGCTAGGTGGAATAAGCATAAGGTTCGGTGCCAAGTATTTCTTAAGGGCGTCAAAGAGCTCTTGGGCTCACTCATCCCATATGAAGGGAGTATCCTTCTTCAACAAGCGCTTGAAACCCTTGGTCAAATTGGCATAATTCACAACAAATCGACACAAGCAATGAGCCATCCCTTTGAGACTCTAAAGGTTTCTAATCGTATGGGGGGGAGACAATTGTAGTATTTCCTCAACCTTTAAGGGATCGATCCTAATCCCCTCCTTAGATATGATGAATCCCAATAAACAACTAACCCTAACACAAAAGATGCACTTTTGAGGATTCAACCAAATTTGATAACGACGACATCTTTGAAAGACCAAATGTAGGTGATCTGGATGATCCACTTTCAATCAAGAGTGAGTAGCTAGTTCATCCAAATATACTTCAATGATACGTTTGATGTCGTGAAAGGTGAAGGTCATAGCCTGCTTAAAATTACCTCCAACGTTTTTTAGGCCGAAAGGAAATTTCCGGTATACAAAGGTACCCCAAGGACATATAAATGTAATTTTATGTTGATCCTCGAATTTAATATGGATTTGATTGTATCCTGAAAAGCCATCCATAAATGAGAAAATCTCACTTCCCTCACACTCATCCAAAATTTGATCAATAAACGGCATGAGGAAATTATCTTTTGAACAAGCCCTATTTCGGTCTCTAGAGTCAGTTCATACACGAATGGTCCCCTACTTTTTATCAACAGGAATGGGGTTAAATACCCATTTGGTTGAGGGAACCGGATAGATGAATCCAACTTTAAGCAACTTCTCATAGAAGGCACTTTACGGGAGGTCATCGCCCATAAGCATTGTCGAACATGTTTAGCATTTGGATAAGTTTTGAAGAGCAAGGGAATACCTAGTGATTTTGTTTTCAACAATACTAAATTTTTAGGATATGGTTTAAAACATTTTACATTTTTAAGATAAAAAAGGGAGTGCTATTATTGGCACATCTTTTTCATTTTGATGTTGATTTTAAGATCTTGGTTACAATGGTACCAATCATATTTTTTTCATAAGAACAAACAACAATTTGTATTAAAGGGGTGGCAAAGCCACAAATCATAATTACATCTGAATTTCTAGTCCTTTATGATATTCTATCAACCTAGAATTATAGATATTGTTTATCCATGCATTACATAGTTCAAAATCACCCCCATAAAACCATTGGGGGTGGACATGTCTTAGACATAACTAAGTACTGTAGATTCTAACAAAATATCCTAATAGATACTTAAGCATGCAATACATAAAACTTTTCTAAGGAAAGTTGGAGAAAAATCCTTCCCCCAATTACAAGCCTAGGAATTCAACTTCACACTTGATTGGAGGTGCCTTTCCCATTGGGTTTGCAATCTGGTATTCAAGCTGCTCAATCCTATTTAACAAATCTTGCATCTTCTTCTCTTGCCTCTCACTAGTGTTGATTTAGTGAAACTCTTGTGCATGACAATCCTAATGTTCCCTTTCCACCTTGTTCTTTCTCTAACAACTGTAGGCATCATAATGTCTCTCAGTCATGCGTAAATGATTTTTTAGGTTGGACACTTTGCGCTTAAGGGAGTTGGCTTCTGGACTCCATGAATTGGATAAAAATATGAGATGCTACCACTATTTGACATGGCAATAAGGCAAGTGCTCATAACCCAATTTATTTTAGATTTAAGTCGGTCTTCCAATTTGCAAGCCCCTTGGTTACGTATTTCCTTTGTGCTGCTACAATTTGCAATGAATGCCAACAACTAGTCATGTCGAGGGATTAATCTCTACCACCCACAGCTTCGCATGAGTGGCTCTTCATTCTAGGAGGTTATCACGATGGAATGATCATTGAGAAGGATTTTAATGCTCATTGTATCCATATACTTGGGAGATGATTTCCCTCCATAATCGTACAAGTTGACCTTAATGTCACCTGCATTTATTTCAAACTACAATGGGGATAATTTTTTCACCCTCAAACATCCATTATTCCAATGTGGTGTTACACGAGCTAGGCATCCACGTTATGTCATGTGTAAACCTTAGTCTCATGTTTATGATTGTCTCTCATCATGGGATATAATGGAGCAGAGAATCACCATTATTCATTGATAAGACCCCCACCACAAAATTAACTACTTTATTAGAAAGGTAGTTGGCTTGTTTGTTTAGGTTTCATAGCACGTGAAAGAATTTCACACTTAAGAATTGGGACATAATAGTTTTAATTATGATCAGAAAAGGATACTTCCTTTGCATCCCAACTCGTTCAGACCATTGGGATGATATAAGAGAGTTGTCCAAGACCCAAAGCAATTCTGAGTTGCTTAACTTGAGTCAATCCTTAAAAAAGAGCTAACGCTTTAGCATATTATTAGTGTTTCTTTCCAATACCCGGCCAAATTCAATGGTTATTTGTCCCTTGGGATCATAGATAATCCCTCTCTCTTGTCGCCACGAAAATGGTACCAGTTGTTAATATTATGGTTTTAAACAAATTGTAATATTAACCCCCCCCACCCCCCCAAAAAAAGTACTACTTGTAGCACCATTTTTTATTCAGGGGTTGATTTCAAGATTTTGGTTGTAATGATACAAGTTGTTAAGGCCATGGTTTCAAACAAGTTGTAATTTTAACCGTAAAAAATGGTGCTACTTGTTGCACCACTTTTTAATTTGAAGGTTGATTTTAAGATTTTGGTTGCAATGGTATCAATTTTTCTATAGGGTTTTAATGGTAATGGTTGTTAAGGGTATGGTGTCAAACACTTTTTAATTTTAACCCTACAAAAAAGGGTGCTATTGGTAGTGCTTCTTTTTAATTTGAGGGTTGATTTCAAGGTTTTTATTAAAAACATTACACAATGTCATGGTTGCATAAGGTTGTAATTTAACCAAAAATCTTCTCAACTCAAGGATTTATTTTTGTGTTTTTGATGCAAAAGTATGGGTTCGTAGGGATAGATTTATTGTTCTGAGTTTATAGATGTTGTTAGGTTGGTAAATACAAAAAGAAGCCACTTCAAATTAGGAAATTGAAACAAACAAGTACTCACTAGTGTTAGTGGAAATTAGCACACGTGGAAAAAATTATCAGGTAGATGCCAATGGAAAGGATTTTGCTTCGAGCATATTACAAAGTTTTTTATGTGTAGGGATTGTGTACTTACTAATAACAAATCTCTAATTATGGATTTTCCAAGAAACAATGGTGAGATGGAATTGGGGGAATTAACACATATCTTTACCAAACAATCCATACTAATTATCTTCGTAACAAGCATCACATATTTGTTCAAGTCATATCATATATTTGAACATATATAGATTGGGATTGAGGAACTGCATATGTGCAGATAACATCAAAGTTTTTAGTAGGTCCTTAACATCATATGGTCCTTGAATTGAGAAGTTGATGTTCTTAATTATTTTTTGGACTGATTTCTTATCAATGTATGGTATCTATAGGAAGTTCAACCTCAAGAACACCAAAATGTGGTCTCTCCCTCTAAAAATGCAATAAAAAGGTGATCTGCAAACAAGGAATTTAATAGTACGTGAAGAAAAGTTGTTCATAAATGACAAATATTGGCTGTGTTCACTAACAATTTTTTAATGGTTAGTAGTCTTACCAAGTGGTAATGCAGAAGATGATTAGTTGAAGCAAGAGGTGGTTTGGGTCAAAAAGGTACCACTACTCAATTTAAGCAAACCATTGGTTGCATGACAGGAAAACATAAACATTACAAAACATTAGCAGCATTTCCCTTGCCAAGAACTTAAGGGAACGTCCAAATTATAGGAACTCATTTCAAGCATGCCAAATGTGAAAAAACAAAAATCACTTTTTCTCTAAGAAAATCTATAAGAAAACCCTAATAGAGCAAGGTCAAAATTTAGAAACATATCAAATTCGATCTTGTCTTTGTATAGTGCATTAAAAAAAATTAACAAGGTTGTGGAAACCAAAAATAAACAAGTGCTAATTCTAAGAGAACAAAGCATAACCCATTTGATGTTGGATCTTGTTGAAATTACATGTGAGGATGTTATTTTTTCTACATCTTATTAGTTTAGTTAGGATCTTTATTTGGAAGAATAACAAGTACAACAAGATACATAAGATAGAATAGATACCCCACAAACTTCCTTAGACTAGTATAGTAACAAAGACTGTATCATAAGATGAACAAACCTAGTAATAAGAAGTCTTTAGTAGCTATCTATCTCTTCACCTTATCTCTCTCTCATGTGAACTTGAGTGAGTGTGATTTGTGTATAAATGAGGGAGGGCACCTCCCTATTTATACATTTCAAGTGACTGGCCTATTACATGATCAGGGCTGACCTTTTACCCTAATAGGGCCAACTTCTCCTATAGAGACTCCAAATATACAGTACATGATGTTACACTGGGGACTATTGCCCTGACTTACAACAGAGGTTGTACCTTAAGGTCCATACACAATAATGACATCTCGAAAGGAGGCAAACACATCTCCAATGGGGGTACAACAACATACAATGATAATATACATCAAAATATCTTCCTAAGTTACAAATACACCAACACTCCCTCTTAACTAAGAAGGTATTCTCTCTCTTCCACAATCATCAACACATCTGGTCTAGTCATCATCACGGATTCATCATCATAGCTACTGCCATCATCATCTTCTTATCAATCATCAAATGGTACTATTTGTCATCGAAGGTTTCTATAGAGCGAGACCTTTTTCATGCTAGGTGTAGCCCTAGTACTCATCCAACTCTTCATCACATCTACGAGCAATCCATCACGTAGGTACAATACAGGAACTTCTTTACATTACCACGACAATAACTTGCATCTCCTAGCTTTATCTCTTCGTATCTAGATCATCTCTTTTTTCCAGCACACAACAAAAACACACAGAGCACAGCCCAGATGCAGACCACCTATGTTCTATCACCATAGGAGTATGCCACGATATTCCATGTCATCAAGACAACCTACAACTTCCACTATGCGAGAATCACCTAGGAGCACACCAAGTGCATTATGTCTCTCCATGGTCAACCTATGTTCTACCAGCATAGGAGAACTACCTAGTTGCACCTCAAGTGCCTTGTGACCTTATAATATCCAACATAGGAACACACACACACATATAAAATTATTGATTATGACCAAACAACCTGCTACACCAAGAATTCTAAACTTATTACATCTGAACAACCTGCATCTAGGATATTTTTCGTTCAGACAACCTTTGGGGCTTATTACATCTAAGTAACCTATGTACCACACGAAGGCTCCTATTTACACTCGGAAAACCAATAGTAATTATTACATTCAAGTAACCTGTGTACCACGCCAGGGCTCTTATTTACACTCGAATAACCTTTCTCAAGACTAATTACGTCCAAGGATAACCAACGAGCTTCGCCATGACTGATTACATCTAAGGGTAACCTACATAACTAATTACGTTTGAGCAACCTACTTCACCAGGGTCTTTTCTGCTAGGACAACCTGCTCATTTCCCATGTGATATATCATGCATTTGTTTCTTCTGGTCTCTTGTTATTTCTAGAATAGAAACATATCAGAACTAATTATGTCTAAGGAAAACCTACAAACTTAGCCAGGACTTATTACATCCAAGGACAACCTATGTGATTGATTACGTCTGGGAAACCTACGATCTTCGCCATGAATTTTACACTCAAACAGACTGTCTCTCCAGCTATGCTAGAAATTATCACTCCCTCTTTTGAGGGGTCTTGTTATGGATCACACTAAGTCTTTCTCTGGATTACTCGAACTTCACTTTGGCTAGAGGCTTGGTCAACACATAATATGTTTTCTTGTTCTTTGTTACATATTGGAGATTCATTTCTCCTATCTACACGATATCCTTGATATAGTGGAACTTGATATCTATGTGCTTCAACTTGTCATGGAACACAAGGTTCTCTGACAGCTTCACACAACTCTTGATTGTCACAAAATATACAAGTCACATATAATTGGATATCAAACAAATATGAAAGAATCTTTCGCAGCCACACTGCCTCGCAACTAGTCGAGCAAGCGACAACATACTCTGCATCAACTGTACTCAGGGCCACGCATGACTACTTCCTGCTAAACCATGAGATCATGCCAAATCCAAAACTAAAGAGACAACTTGAAGTTCTAGTCCTATTAGTGGCACTACCTGCATAATTCGAATCAACATAACCGTGTAGGTTAATATTATGATTCACATCATACTTAAGCCCATAATATATTGTACCCTTTAGGTACCTCAATACATGCTTTGCAGCTATTAGGTGAATATGTCTTGGATCTGTCAAGCACTGGCTCAGGGTGTTCACAGCAAAGCATATTTCTGGTCTCATTTTCATCAGATACATCAATGATCCAATCATCTCATGATACATCATGGCATCGATCGACTCAGATGAAGCATCACACAAAAGCTTCAAGTTTTATGCCATAGGTGTCACTATCACCTTGCTTTCCAACATTATGAATCTCCACCGCATACTTTTATTGACCAAGGAAAATCCCATCTGCACTCTGCCACACCTCCATGCCTATGTAGTAGTACATCATACCTATATCTTCCATCTCAAACTTTGTAGCAAGTCTCTTCTTTGTATCTCTAATGATTACATGCTTTCCCGTCAGGAACAGGTCATTGATATATAGTAGGAGCATCATTGGTATTTCGCCTTTAACCTTGAAGTAAAGGTTTGAATCTACTTTACTCTTAGTAAAGCCTAGGCTTATCAGGAAGATATCCATCTTTCCATGTCATGTCCTCGGTGTCTATTTCAATCCATACTAGGCCTTATTCAATTTGCACACATGAGTCTGCCTGTCATGTGTCTCGAATCCCTGTGGTTGTTCCACGTAATCTTCCTCCTCGAGTACACCATTCAAGAATTTTGTCTTGACATCATATGGTGTATCTTCCATTTCATAAGTGCAACAAATGCAAGCATGGATCTAATGGAAGTGTAATTCACCACGGGTGCAAATGTATCCTTGTAGTCTATGCCTACTTTCTGGGAGAAGGATCATTCTGAGAATCTTGCCTTGTATTTCTCAATGGTGCCATCTGAAACATGCTTGATCTTGTAGATCCACTTCGAAGTCATGGTATACTTATTTTCTTGTCTTGGAACTATCTCCCATACATCATTCTTCATGATTGACTGATACTCCTCGATCATGGCATCCTTCCATTCTTTATTTTCTGCAACCTCTTCATAGGTGGAAGGTTCCTTGTCAATGATGTCACACAGAAAGGCTGCATAGTTGTTGTAAGGATTTGTCTTTTTCCTTTCTCTATGCATTCTTTTTGGAGCGCCATAACTTTCTGCTTCTTGTATGAGATCCCATGCCCATGTTGGTTTCCTCTTCTGGGATTCCTTCTCAATAAGTGTCTCTACTGGCTCTTGTGGTTCTACCATGTCATGGTATTTATGGTCTTATGGAATTGCTTCTCCAATTTCCATACCTCGGAATCTCGTTTCTTTAGGTTCCTCGACCTCTTGAATAGGTAGCCTCCTGGATCTGAAGTATGTCTAGTATTCATTAAAGGTTACATCTCTACTGATGTTGATCTTCTTGAATCCTAGGAAGTATATTCAGTAGTTCTTTGATGTATCATTGTATCCGACGAATATATCCTTCCTACCAGAAGGATTGAGCTTGGTACTCTTCTCCTTTTTGGATATGTATGTACATAGGGCATCCAAATATTCTAATATGGTTGACTTCTGGTTTCTCGCTTGAGAAATCCTCTTCTGGAGTTTTGTTGTCAAGTACTCAATGAGGAGTACGGTTTTGTACATACATAGTTGTCATTGATGCTTCCACCCAAAGGTTCATAGGAAGATCTGGGTCATGTAACATTGCCTTCTTTGCTTCCATTATGGTTCGGTTCTTTCATTGCGCAACCCCATTTTGTTTAGGATTGTATGGAGTGCTCAAATCCCTCTTAATCCTTGAGCCTCTGTAGAGTTCCTTGAATTATTCCAAGGAAAATTCTCTGCCATTATCTGACTACTGAGTCTTGATCTTCCTTTCAATTTGGTTCTTGACCAAGGCTTTGTATTCCTTGAACTTACTGAATACTTCATTTTTCCTTTTTCAAGAAATATATCCAAGTCTTACATGAGAAATCATCAATAAAGGAAACATAATACACATACCCGCTTAATGATCTAGAAGACATGGGTCCACATACATTCGAGTGTACTATCTCCAATATTCCTTTAACCTTCCTTTCACTACTAGGAAATGTCTTCTTTGCATTCTTTTCTTTTCTTATGGAACATATAGCACATCCTTCATCTTTAAAGATTTTCTGGAGTATAACTTGTATGAAGATTCTCCACTCCCTTTTATAGGGTATTGATAATCATCCACAAGTTTCACCTTGTTAGGTGACTCATGCTCAGACATATTAACGAATGATTCTTTGTATCCCATCATGTTTTTAGATGTCCCACTATCCACATGCCACTCATTACTCTTTATGTGAGATATTGCCCATAAGTGATGAGATTAGAACATACTCCTCATATCAATCATCCTGCTCTCTTCTAAATCTTTTTTTTGGTTCATCATCTATGAGCATGATGTCTCTTCTTCTTGTTGAAGTAGTCCTTGTTCTTGGGAGAGTCTCTTGCAAAGTGTCCCTTTGCATCACAAGTGTAACATGTTGGAATGATCTCTTTTGAACTTCTTTTGTTTCTTATCCTTCTTCTTGTTTTGATGATGGTTCTCCTTCTTGTAGTTCTTCCTGGTGTTAACTATGAGAGATTGATCTTTAGTTGCTCCCATCTTCTCTTCTCTTGTTACGAGTCATGCTTCTTCTTGTGTGCATTCTTCTCGGAGTCGGATGAAAGAGATCGACTTCCTTCTTGCACAGATTCCTTGAATGAATGAGTCCCATTATCTAGGGAGACCATTCAAGGTAGTCATCACAATTTCTCATTCTTTGACATTCTCTTCAACTGCTTCAAGTTGTTCCTTGATTTGAGAAACACTTATGAAGTAGGATTGTAGAGTCTCTGAGTTTTGTATCTTCACATTCTTCAACCGGCTCCTCAAAGTCATCTTTCGGTTGATGTTCTTTCCTTCAAACATCTTTGTCAAAGCATCAAATACTTCCTTTGGTGTCTTGAATGATGACACATGGGGGGTGAGGTGATCCTTGATTGAATCTGCAATGATTCTCTTGGATTTAACCAAGTTCTTCTTATGAGTATTTGTAGCCTCATCTCCTTTTGGTTCTAGAACTTCTCCACTAATGTATTGATCCAAATCATTTTCTTCAAGGATCAGGGAGATTCTGTACTTCCATGCTTGGAAGTTATCAACCCCTCCAAGGTTGTCCTCAAGCTCAGTATGTTAAGTCATGTTTTCAAATGATAACCTCAAATGTAAGTAACAAAGATTTAAATCTTATCGATTTGAGGTGTCTGACCTGGTTTAGGAGCTGACTGACCTAAGGTTTGTTAGAGAAACCCTAATTTTCCAAACTTGGATTTGGGGAATTCGGTTTGGACATAAAGATGTGCCTCCTTGAGGCGAGTTTCCCAACAGGGTCCTTTTCTAAAAACTAAGGTGGGAAGCCTCTGAAACTTGATGCCCTAGTTTCTCCTAGCACGAGTGACAGGGTCAAAATTGAAACTTCTTCAAATCTGAAACAGCTTCCACCAAAATATGTGCCCTGTTGAGGCAAAGTACCCTAGCCCTCTTTTCTTGATGATTTATGGATAGAAGACCTTGAACTAGGAACTGGAAGCCCTAGTTTCTGATGTTGCATAGTGCCTTCTTTCAGAGAGGCTATGATACCATGTTATTTTTTCTAGATCTTATTATCTTAGTTAGGATCTTTATCTGAAAGAATCACAAGTACATCAAGATGCATAGGATAGAATAGATACACAAGACACAAATATTTTCACCGGGGAAACCATAAAGGATAAAACCCCAGAAACTTCCTTAGAATAGTAAAGTCACAAAGACGGTATCATAATATGAACAAACCCGGTAATAAGAAGTCCTCAACAGCTATCTATCTCTCCTCCTTGTATATCTCTCTCATGCAAACTTGAGTGAGTGTGAGTTGTGTATAAATGAGGGAGGGAACCTCCCTATTTATACCTTTCAAGTAATTGATACTCCAAAAATACATTACATGATGTTACATTGGGGACTATTGCCCCGACTTACAATAGAGGTTGTACCTCAAGGTCCATACAAAATAATAGCATACCAAAAGTAGGAAAAACATCTCCAATGGGGGTACAACAGCATACAATGATAATATACATCAAAATATATTCCGAAGTTACAAATACATCAACAGAGGAAAGGAGAGTGAAAGCTAGGATTAGGATATTGAAAATAGTAAGAGCCCGGGTTGGTTTGGATATGTTATAGACTATACAATGGTGTCTACTCCATAACATATAGGTTTTAGTTTGTGATGTCGTGAACCTTTAAAACTCTATTTGTGTACATATAACTAGACTTGATCTCCCAACGAAAATTGTGTAGGCATTCTATTTCGATATAGGAAGGCCTTATATTGGGCATTGGAAATTGTTAGTGTTGTTGAAACATGAGAATGGATGTGCTCCAATTTTCACACAAAGTATGAGGTGTGGTACTATTCGCGTTGGTTATGTGCGGAGATTGTTGGTTGAATAGTCATTGGCAGCCCATTAGGATCCAAGGGTTCCATATAATGCCTCAAATAAAGGGTAACATTTTGACTATTCATTGCCTTGTTATAACCATGCTATAATATATGTAAATATGTATGACATTGTTTATTGCAAGAGTAATAAATATAGAGTGCATGTACTAAACTATGACTCACCACTTTAGTCTTTCCATATGTTTGAGGACAAAAGGTTGTACAAAAATAAATAGTTGACATCCCAATGATTGCTATAATATTTTTTATAAAGTGCTCAAAAAGTGTGGGTCACAATTAGAGATAACGTTAAGAGGAAATCCAAAATGAGACCAAACATGATAGAAGAAGAGTTATGTTGTGTGTTGTGCATAAGTGGTTTTGGTACATGGAATAAAGATGGCGATTTTTTTTTAAATGATAGAAAAATATATACAGTGATGCTTATGGAATATCATAGGTAAACCACTAAAAATTATCCATGGAAATGGATTCCCAAGGCCGAGAAGGGATGGATAGAGGTTTATACAAACCTAATTTGCAATCGCTTTGCTTGCTCTAGTTGCAAAGGTAGCATTGGCATATGAAATATTTCACTTAAAGGTGCATAGAGGGTTATAAGAAATATCACTGGAGAGACTTGAGCTTGTTGAAATGGACCCCATATGAATAAGTGTTTACTTATTGTAATAACATATGATGGTATGTGCTCTTGGGCACACACAATTGGTCAAGTTTATATGTCAACCCTCGTGATCTAAATAGTCCAAAAATGGGGTTTGGTTGACCTTAGTGGGATGGTGGATGGCATGCCATATAGTGTTATGGATAAAATATTCCTATGGATTAGGGTAGACCACAACAGACGGAGTGACACCAAAAATCAACTCAATTCCCAAATATTCTATATAAATGTAAAATGCTAACAACAAAAGAATAGGGCTCGTACCTCAACCAGATGTCCGAAGAAGACCATCGTTGAGCTTTTGATCCAATGCTCTTCACCTACAATTTGCCCTCAACAACAAAGGTATTAAAGAATATAATATGTATATAAAATGTTAGCCTCTAATCTAGCATAATCCATTCACATAATAAGAAAATATACCCATGGAAATTAACATAAACATTTGCAATATGAATTGGATGAGAAAAGACTATTTCTATGAATATAAGGAAAATAAGTACATAGCGACAACCTTACGTTGGAAGCTCGTCGGAACCGAGAAACTAAGTTCCTCCACCTAGACCTCCACCACTTCAATCCTACGTGAAATGGAAAGCTCACAAGTATAAGGAGTAATTGGGTTCTTCCTACACAAGATAAGGAAGAGCTTGGGAGATGAACATAAGAGGTTAAATCTAATGAAAATTTTATATAATATGTATATAAAATGTTAGCTTCTAATCTAGAATAATCAATTAACATAATAAGAAAATATACCAATGGAAATTAACATAAACATTTGCAATATGAATTAGACGAGAAAAGAGTATTTCTATTAATATAAAGAATAGAAGTACATAGTGACAACCTTTTGTCAGCAACTAGTTGAACCGAGAAACTAAGTGCCTCGTCCTAGGCCTCGACCACTTCAATCCTCTGTGAAATGGAAATCTCACAAGTATAAGGAGTAATTGGGTTCCTCCTAAACAAGATAAGGAAGATTTAATGTATACCAGATTAATGGTCACTTTTCTTTGATGAAAGTGGATCATCTGCTCTATATAATTTGAATAAAATTATGAATTTTTTCTTTGGAAAAAAAAAAGATAAGGAAGAGCTTGGGAGATGAACATAAGAGGTTCAATCTAACAAGGACCAAGGGATGCAGACTCAAGATACTGGCTATGGGGCAATATTTCGCTATAGTTTACTTTCTCTCAAAGTTTCTCTTCCCTAAATGCTTCATAATGGCTCAATATATAGCCCTCAAAAGGGATATGGAGGTTTGAATCGAAGCATTTTCCAGCATATGGAAGGCTAAGAATCATAACAACCATGAATTAGCGTGGAAAACTCAAAATATTTTTATTTTTGAGCACAAAACCTGATGTATGTGGGTTGTAACGGAGCAAGATGTGTATACATAGGTTATACTGTCGTTGACCCTCGTACACCAACAATAGTGTGATTTTTAGGGTTTAAATTGAGCATAGGGGATATATTGAGTCTACAGAGAGACAGGGTAGGCCATCAAGGCATGTTACATAGGTGTGGAAAATCATGTTATAACAGATGCCCCCTAGTGTGTGAGGTTAAAGGGATAATCATGATGCTTGAAATACATTATCAATCCCATAAGTGGAGTAGTGGAGGCCTGGCCGGAAGAACTAGCCACTCATCAACATATTATAATATTGACTTTGTATACATGATTGTAGATCTGAAGTGCATAGTAGTCACGGATACATATACATACTATAGCCATGAATAGGGAGTGCATAATAGAAATATGTCATAAGTGGTCACAACCACGTACAATATACAATGAAGTCAGGTCTCCAAACCAAGTGAAGACATCTGATACATAATGTAGTACAAAATAATCTGCCATAAGAACTAAGGTCCCATAGGTACCATCACGATCAAAAGTAGTAGCATATATGAGAATGCCACCATAGTTTTAGTTCTTCTACAGAAAATGTCAGTGGTACATGTCCCATCACATGAATACATGTATTGGATTCGAGCATGATGAAACATCGTCTGATTACCAATCATTAAGGTATATCGTTAACAGATGCAAGACAACCAACCGATGATGAAAATGGGTGTCAAGGTACTGAGAAAATTTAATGTGTGAATAAAGGTGTTGAGGTCGAACACTTGAAGAATCCATTGATCAGGAGACATTGATGTATTGCCAATTGTCAATGGCGAGAGAACCTGCCACTGATGACTGTAAATCTCAAGGTATTGATGTGACTCTAGATACCAATTCCAAAAGATATGATATGAAGTCGATGGAATGAGATCCATTGGAAGGAGGGAATTAGGGAACCCCCATCAACCAACACGAGGTATGCAACTAGGCTAAATGATTTGGAAAAACTTTGATGAACATGGTGTACACGAACCAATGACCATGTGCATCTTTCGCGCATACCATATGCAATTAGTATATGAAAGAGACCCTCTGAATAACATCCAATCATGAAAATTGTTGACAGAAGCGAGGAAACCACCAATAGGGTCTATTGGAATCCAAGACATGGCATAGATACCAATGTGTGAATAGATTACTTATCGTCGAGCACAAGGGAAACCACTTACTCAGTGACCGATGATGAGGTGTCATTTGCTCAATTTAAGGTCACCTACCGATGATGAAAGTAGGCCCAAGGTGTTAGGTAGGAAAAAAATTCTATGTGACATTGAGAGGGTCGACATACAAAGTCAAGAGATATGAGGAATGGTTGACTCGTGTTATAAACTTCCTTTGAACAAGAGCATAAGGCATATGGATAAACTTAGGCAGCATAGACTCAAGCATGAATACTGATATAACTTTGTGACATAGGAGGAATCAACATAGTCTCTATGGGGACTAGAAGCTTAACCATTCAGAGGAGTAAGCTTTGAGTGCTATGTTCAAAGGCGAAACGAGTGCTGCTAACATAAGATAATATCATTTTTTCATCCAGCTTTTTATGTTTTTTTACTTTTTTGGTCTTTTTCATATTATAGAAGCTTGAAAAAGAATAAAACATGCTTATAGTACAAAATAGAGGAAACAAGTGTCACATGAAAGCAAAGTAGTTCCGAGTAGTGGAAAATACCTATGCCCAATACAAGGAAATGCATGCAGGATAAGGACACACGAGAGGGGATGTTTCCTCTAGGGTAAGGGGAAATAAAGCTGCAAATGTTCAATGATAGGATCTACTTGGTTAGGGTTGGAAAATTCTTAGGAAATTTGCATTATAAGAATAAGGTGGGGAGTCAACATTAGGCTCAATAAGGCAAGAAAACTGATGATCCGCACTTACAACTTAATATAAAAGGGGAGTTCGTGTGAGTGATGGACAACATAAGAGAAGTGAATAAACATGAGGTTTACACACAAAGACATGGCGAGACTCTAAGTGAATCCTAGACCTAAGGAGGAGCTTCAACATGGGAACCAAATGACAAAATGGGTTCTAACTTGGGTACCCATAGTCGGGGAAGCACTACCGCTCAAGTAACGATACTTCTATAAGTAGTTGTAAGGTTATGTGTCATTAAAAAGTAGCTCTGTATCTAAGGTTTATGAATCATGGTCATATGATAATGCAAAAATGTAGGTGGAGTGAAATCCTATCATGTATGACAGTAACGATATATATATATATATATGTTCGGAGGGACAAACATGCTAACAAAATGGAAGCTCCCTTATGACCTAGAAACTGTTCAAAAATCCCTCACCCTATAAAATTAGTCCATAATGTTTGTAAAAGTATGGTGAAAAACTATGTAAAAGTGGGTAAAAATGAAATTATACTTTGTAAAAACCAAAATATATACAATAGTGTACAAGGTACCAGCATAAGCTAGAGATTCAAGCATGGTAATTATCGAGCACCTTCCTCAGGGGTTGTCGAATAGGCTTAGCATTTGGATAAGTTTTAATTTCATGCTCGAGGATGCTAAGGTCTATTCCTTGCATTTTATTAATCCCTAAATGTTGGGCACATTTCCCCCTACATTGTGGCACTTTACACCCTATATGGTGGTGTATTGCATATTATTGATGTAGGATTGGGCTAATTAGTGGGTTTATTAGTTGTTATTGTACACCTATGTCTCATATATATAGGAAGGAGATATTTTCATGTTAGTAAGCATTAGATACTATATTGTCTTGGGTACACAGTACATTGTGTAAGGAGGTTGCTTCCTCGAAGAGGATTGCTATTCATCTCTATTCTTAACTATTAAGGAGTGGATTACTCTCTTTTGTTTTATTTTTTCTATTTTTATGTTATTTCTGGGACTTGGATGCATAACATTTGGTGTCAGAGCTCTTTCCTTGGGACTAGCTTTTGCAAAATGAGTCATCTTGGAATTTTCACTTCAAGTTTTTTTCTACAAGGATTCAAAGATCTAAGTTAAAAACCCACTTCTAAAATAGGCCCAACTCGGAAATATTCATAAAGGAATCTAGTGTATTTTACTAGTCCAAAACATAATCTAAAACAATTGTTTTGGGGAAAAAGGTCATATCTGAGGAAGCCGATATCCAAATTGAGTGATACATTTTGCATCAGAAAGAAGATGGACCAGGGTATCCATGGTAGAGTTTTCAGCTATAGACACAAAAGATTGGGCATGTGGCATACCCTAAAAGTTCACTCTTATGGATAAGCCACAAATTAGTAGTATTGTGATATTTGCAATAACCTTTTTTTTTGCACATCCAAATTAGGCCAGACCTATGACATTGGAAAGAGGACACACCAGGGTACTGTAAATTCTAGCAAAACCACAGGATCATCATACTGGGATTGAACCTTACTGTGAAATAATAATGAATGAGGAAGAAGAATTTCAATGCTTGAATGTCAAATAATCATGGTGAAATTATTCAGACAAGAGGGAAAAAATTGACAACATAAAATTAATCTCATAACAATTAACTTGTATGAAATACATTGGTGATACAATAGAGAGGATTATAATCCTCTAGGAGTGATTCGAATTCCATGACTTGGACTGAATCCAAAGATCACTAACATTGGAAAAATCACCACTAGAGGCTCACTAGTGCAACTTCGGACAGTTGAATCACTTCACAATCAGTTCACCGACCAAGGTAGGTGAGATAAGGTGGCTAACCTCCTTAAATCGTGTAAAAGTGGTGCTAGGATAACTAAATATGGAATGAATGTGTACCATCGGAGCACAATTCAACACTGACTAGGGTGAATTGATGGTGGGACTCCCATGACTCAGTGTGGGCTCCTAAAATGTAGGGATTAGTCTCTGGAGATCCTAAAATCATGCAAAGTTGAGCATCAATTGGTAGGAGGGCCCCATATAACTTCTCCATGACACTAATGAAGTGGCAACATGTTCCTAAGCTAGGAAACTTAAATGTAGACTATGGTGGACAATGGAGGATTACAATAATCCTAGCACCCCCCTTAATCGATACGTGGACAACCTGGGCCCTAGCAAAATATACCAAATGTCACCCATACAATCTAATGTAAAAAATTAATTGCTCAATAAACCAAGGAAACATGGAAAACCTCATGAGAACAAAACCCCCATCAAAATGAACAACAGGGAACTGGATCAAGCTTTCACACCAAGAGACAAATTTCTCCTGAGTAAAAAGATTTATGAAAAATTTCTACAGTTTGCACCACTTTGGAGTAGTAATGCAGTGTGGTGGTCCTTATGTGCACTAGTTCCCTGATATAATGCATGTGAACCTCTCCACCTTCTTCCAATCTGATGCCATATAGGAGAATAAATATTGTTGCTTTTGTAGCCAGACTTGCATCTTTCGAATGGATGAGTTCAACTTGGAATTCCATGCTCTGGGGGATTTCTTGAACCCATACAATGGTTTCCTTAACTTGCATGCTAAGGAAGAATAGTCAGTGTACCCCTTAGGTTGCTCCATGTTGATTTCTTCTTCCAATTCACCATGTAGAAAGGTACTCTTGTCTCTTCTCTTTGGAGGAAGAGAGACATGATCCAATGTCTCATTATTCTTCTATGATTCATATTCCTTATCCATGTATGCTTGCCTTGTTGAATCATGGCAAGTAACTTTGTATAATTAATGATGAGACCTCACTGTCATGTAGAATTTCTCTGGGATTTTATAGCACCTCTCTGGGGGAAGTGGATTTGTATGACATAACACAATGTTCTCATCTTGAAACCGATATCTAGTTCTCCTTTTTTCAGATGAATCTCCATCCATGTTCCTAGAAGCCTCAATGACTTTTTGAGACCATTTAGGCCTAGGTTTGGATCTGGACCTATTTGAACTTCATCCTCAATACTAATATCTTATTCAACTTGGTCCTCAACTTCGAATTATGAATAATCACAAGAAACATCATTATTTGCAAATGGTTTGGGTATAACGAATTTACCTTCCCTTTTAACAGGCTGCAGATATTGCATTGAATCTTAGTATCGAAAAAAAATGTGAGAACTCATATGCCTTGGAGGCATGGTTTGCAACACCTTTCACTATTAGCTTCACAATAGAGATATATGAGATCTCAACTGATTCAAGTTCAAATACAAGTCGCTTTGGTGAGCCTATATGAGTCATATGATATATAGACAATAGATTTGCTACTAAGGAGGCGCATATAGGACATTTTTAACACTCCATGTTCTAATTTTATTGTACCCTTCCCTTCAACTTGGATCTGAGTATCACCTACCATGTGAATACTTGGACCATCAGATATATTTAATGAAGAGAATGATTCTTTGGAGGAAACCATGTGATTGGAGGCTTCTGAATCAATGAGGAAGGCTTGAGATTTTGAAAATCTAGTCTTCAGTGCATGGAATCTCTCATGATATTCAGTCTTGCCTCCAGAATCAGCCTTCCTTGGGCCTTCAGGGAGGACAATATTATGTTGTTCAATAAGTCTTGAGATCCAATCTATGGTTTTCTTCATACAACTTTTCTCTGAATGGTTTCCTTTCTTACAGTAGGAACACTTGTCCTTTTCAAAACTCTTTTGTCTGTCCTTCTTGGAAACTAAGGCTCCATCTGATGGATCAAACTCCTCCTTTGATTCAAAATCAGTGTTCTTTTTTTCCTTCCTCTTTTGTTTCCCTTCAGCTTGCACATTCTTGGTCTCCCTAGCCAAAAGAGCGTGATTCTTAGAGGCTTTGAGGGCTCCCATTTGGATTAATTGTCTTATTCTTGAATGAGAGATTCATTGAATGCATTAAGTGAGGGAATTCTCCAGTTTGGGGTTATTAGTCTCCCAGAGTGGAAGGTGGACACAAATACTTAAAATTCTGGGCCATGATTGCTCATAATGGAGAGCACCAATTGGTCATCCTTCTTGTCGATTACACACTGCTTGCACTGCATGACCAAATACTTGAACTTAGAGAATAATTGTTGGATGGTTTCAAAATTATTGGGTTGAAGTGAAATCAATTCATTCTCCAAAATGTAGCCTCTTAGCTAATCCTAGTTTCCAAATAATGATTTGATCCTCTTCCATACTTCCCTTGGTGTTTTTAATCCATCAAGGTGGAAGAGTAACTTCCTGGAGATATGAATGCACATGAAACCAAAGGCTTCATCCAATTTGTTCAAGTACTTCGATTTCTCTAAAGGTTAATGGGGTTCGACCTCCTTTCCCATTGTGACTGTATATAGACCTTTGTTGTGCAAAATAATCTCCATATACTCCCTCCAATCCATATTATTGAAGGGTGTGAGGATCCTCAGAGTCAAGTCTGTTGAATTCTCCATTTAGAACCTTCAGGAGCAACACGATTCTTCTGAATTCTTCAATTTACCTGCATAAAATATTTCAATTAGAAGGAAAACCAGTTCAATCCCTCTCTACTTCAACATGTGCACATTATCAAGGTGATTCATGTCTGGCTATACTTCTCTCGATAAATCTAGAGGGAGAAAGGCAAAGATACCAAGAATTATGTGGAACCCACTTGATTATGGTGTATCAATGGAAGTTTTTGAGGATTGAAAATTTACTACGCACCTACTCTGATACCATGTAAAATTTAGCAAAACCACATGATCATCAGACTAGATTGAACCTTACTGTGAATAAGAATGAATGAGGAAGAGGAATTTTAGTGCTTGAATTTCAAACAATCATGGCGAAATTATTCAAACAAGAGGCAAAAATTTGATAACATAACATTAATCTCATAATCATTAACTTGTATGAAATACATTAGATATACAATAGAGAGAATTTGAATCCTCTAGGAGTGATTCAAATTCCATGACTTGGACTGACTCCAGAGATCACCAACTGTGGAAAAATCACCACTATAGGCTCACTAGTGAAACTCCAGACAACTGAATCACTTCACAATCAGTTAGTTGACCAAGTTAGGTGAGAAAAGGCGCCTAACCTCCTTAAATCATGTAAAATTGGTGCTAGGATAACTGAAGATGAACTGAATGTGGCCCATCGAAGCATAATTCAACACTAACTAGGGTGAACTGATGGTGGGACTCCCATGACTCAATGTGGGCTCCTAAAATGTAGGTATTGGTCTTTGGAGCTACTAAACTCATGCAAAGTGACGCATCAAGTGGTAGGTGGTCCCTAGATAACTTTTATATGGCACTAATGAAGTGGAAACATGTTCCTAAGCTAGGAAACTAACATTTACACTATGGTGGACAATGGAGGATTACAATAATCCTAACATGTACCACATGGCAAAGTTTCATACCCAATGAAGTCGAAATTCACATTTTATCTTAGTTACAAGTCGGCCCTAAAACAACCTTCCAATTAGGGTCTCAAACAAGTGTTCTTGGGAAAAAGGTCATATCTAGGGCATCTAAGATCCAAATTGAGAAGACCAGTTGCATCATAAAGAAGACATACTAGGTATTTTTGGTGACGATTTTAGACTCAAATTCAAAATATTGGGCGCGTGGCAGAAAGTACAAGTTCGCTCGTTGGGATAGACCAAAAATAAGAAGCATGGGGAGATTTGCAATAAATATTTAGTAGAGAATTCAAATTAGGCCAGATGTGTGGGATCGAAAGGAGGACACATCAGGGTACCACAGGCCAAAGTTTCTGACCTAGAGGAGCTGAAATTCCAATTTTACCTTAGTCCAAGTTGGCCATCAAAAAGCCTTCCAATAAAGGTTTGAAGAAGTAAAATCTATAGTTCAAGCAATGGTAGATCACATAGAGCACCAACAAGAAGTTCTCCAAATACTAAAGATGCCCAAAAACAAGATGAAACAATAGGCACATCAAAATCATAGTAAAAGGGGTTTTGAAGAAGGAAAAATCATATGGAAACTTGAAAAAATCATTGAAACAAGGACCAAACAACTAAGAAAACAAGCTATTATTGAGTACCTCATCAAGTGGAAGAACATACCAACTATAGATTCGACATGGGAAGACAAGTCCTTCATATAGATGCGTCCACAACTACCCAAGCATTGAGTACAATGCTTGTCTGAAGCCCTAAATATTGGGCACATTTCCCCATATAATGTGGCACTTTACCCCTTATATGGTGGTGTATTACATATTATTGATGTAGGATTGGCTCTATTAGTGGGTCTATTAGTTGTTATTGTACACCTATGTCTCATATATATAGGAAGGATATATTTTCATGTTAGTAACCATTGTTTATAGTCTTATCTTGTCTTGGGTACACAATACATTATGTAAGGAGGTTCCTCCCTCGTAGAAGATTGATATTCATCTCTATTCTTCATTATTAAGGCGTGGATTACTCTCTTTTGGTCTATTTATGTTATTTTTATGCTATTTTTGGGACTTGGTTGCATAACACATTTCCTCGTAAGAACAAGCAAACACATCACGAAATTATTTGAATAACTCAGTGTAAATTTGAATTTCTTCAAGTTAACAATATACACCAATATAATTTTTCTCCAGTTTTTCAAGGGTTCGAGAAATGTTGATTGGAATCGTAGGGGAAATATTTGCCATGTTCCCTTCAACATATATACCATGTGTATCTAATGGGAACACAGGGTGACCAACTTTGTCACGTAAGGCCGGCTGGAAATCATCATGCCCAATCATTTCAAGATCTAGGAGAAAATAAGATAAATGATGAAAGTCTTCCCAAGGCCTTTTGGGACCACTCATGGCCTCAATAATAGCTTCATCTAAAGGTAAAGTGTCATCAAGGCAACCATGCAAGCATGATAAGTTAACTGCCCAAGTGGGAGGTAGCGGGGGATCTTCCACCTTCACTTGCAAAGAGGAAAGATCAGGGTCTATAGTGACTTTGATTAAAGCTTGATAAGCGATCTTAGCAGTAGACAACATCATGTCCATTCCGACGGGTGGGTGCCCTTCACACGATTCAATAAGAGAAGGGAGAGTCCATGGATCATTCAAATATGAAGTACGAAACAAAACCAGACTCATCGGTGATAAGATACCATTGAAAGTGGAATCAATAGACAATATTGACATCAAAAATTTAAACGTTCCCGTGAGCAAAGGATACATATCGACACCAACATTCTCAGTTTCCTTTCGAGAATTTTCAATTACTAGGACTGTAGATCTCGACAATGTAGAGGAACTAGAGTTAGTAAGGGATAGTTGAATGTTTGTCATGATTCTTCCTTCATAAGGAAATCATACTACACAAAACATGGACGAGACGATTGCCTTCATGGTGTAAATCCAATTCCTACCCAGTAAAAGATTGTAGTCAAGGGGCGCATCAACCACCTTGACCTCGACCGACACAAATCCACCCCCTAACTAAACCTGAAGAGTGGGAATGATTCCATGTGGTTTAAATAAATTCCAATCAAATGCAGTCAGTATGGCCATATACTAGCACAACTAAGGAGAGCCAATAGCCTTCCAACAAGATAAAGACATCATTGACATTGAAGCACCTTCATCAGCAACTGTACGTTTGATGGTCATTTTAAGACACTCCACATGGACTTAGAAATCCACGTGATAAGGTAAGCAAGGTTGAACCTCAACAGTCTCAAACTCAATAACACTAGAGCCACTTAAATCAAGATCTCGCAAGGTTGATAACAAGGCATTCCTTTATGAAGGGCACAAATAGCGTACCTCTAAAGTTGACATAGAACATGGTGTTTGGCCTAAATCCTCGAGTATTGAATAGTTATGGGTGGCTCGGGCATTAGGATTGTCAGTTGAGCACTTAAGGACTCCTTTCAAAACACACAGTATAGAATTAGGCTTATCAATCTACAAAGGGATCTCCATAGGTAGAGGCTCTTTCCCAAGAGTAGGTTATGAAGGAATGTAATCATGTCAACGGGTAGCAACTTTAACTGCTGAATTAAGAATATTGATGCATCCATGACCACCATCATGGACTAGAGGATTTTGACTTCCATGTTGTAATTATGAGGAAGTGGATTAGTTAATATAAGTGGAATCTGAGTCAAAAATAAATGAAACGGTTATAACTCTTGAAGGCTTTGATTTTTGAATTTTTTTGGCTCCAAGAATTTTGCTGGTTTTCTTTGGCCTGATTTACCTTGCTCAGAGAGGATTTCTCTGCTACTCATTGCTCCTGGTGTTTGTGTGAAGTCGCTTGGTGGAGGATATTGTATTTCTATAGGATATTCTTGTTGGATTGTTCTTTCTCTGGATCACCGGCTTAGTTTTTCTTGGTTGGTTCAGTTCTGCCTTCCACGCTCTTTTTCAGTTGGAGGGGCTCGTTCACCCCGGACCTTCTCGGCCTTGTTAGATCATGGCAGAGGATCGTTGATCTCTTTTTGGCTCTGGTCCTGGGAGCTTTTCTTTAGTTCTGGTGGAGATCTTTGGAAGGCTTCATTCTTGCCTTCCCTCTTAGAGATTCTACCTTAGTGAAGGTTCTTTCTCAGATGGCTTGTTGATTGGGAGTTAGATCTTTTCTCTGTTTCTTTGGTTTGTTTTCCTTCCTTTGTCTAGGATTTTTTGAATTTTGTCTCTGTCCTAGAGTCTACTTGATCCAGCAAAATTTTTATCTTGTTTTGGAGTCGTTGTGGAACTTGCTAATCTACAGGGTTCTTGGAGTCTATGAGATTTGGGTGCCTAGCCTGGGGTTTTTGTGATCTTGTCTAGGGTTCTCGTGGATTATGGCGTTCCTCCCCCCCTTCCTCCAGAATTGTTAGCTTTCAAAATATTGATAGCTTCCAGTGGTAAGAGAAAGGGTAGCTCTCTAGTGCTGCAGTTTGTGAAGAAAGTGGATATCCCATCGGTAGAACTGCCAGCTGAGAGACCTTGCCATATGACTTTGAATCTTTCTGAACGTGGATTAATTGGTCAATTCATGGGGCTTTGGCCTTCTCCTAAGGCAATTGACGGCTGGGTTCAGCGCAATTGGAGGCCTCTGATTACTAAAGAAATCCGCAGTCACTTGGTTGGCAGGGGGTTTTTTGTCTTTGTTTTTTACTCAGCTAAAGACAGAAACCTCATTTTTCGAAATGGGTGCTACTTTATGGGACCTCGAGGACTATATTTGAACAAATGGACTCCTGATTTCGACCCCACTCAGGATGTTCCTTCAGCTGTTCCGGTTTGGGTTCGTCGTCCTTCACTACTGGAATTCAGAATCCTTGGAAACCATTGGGAACCAATTAGGAAAATATTTTGGCAGGCTGAAAGTAAAGAACAATACTCATGTGCAAGAATTTGCATAGAAGTTGATTTAGAGACTGGGTTACCTGAAGCAATTAATTTAACCGTGGTAGATTGGTCCCATATTCAGGAGTTAGATTAAGAGCAGCTTCCTTTCAAATGTCACCATTGTCATGGTTATGGTCATTTTGATAGGAACTATAAGAAGAAAGTAGAAGAAATCCATGTTCTTGAGAAGTTTGAGCAATGGACTCGTATTCAAAAAGCAAGTTCTTCTAGGCAATCTATTAAATTGAAAGGAAAAGAACCTCAACCAGGGAATAGAGCCAATTATGATATGAAGAAGAATTATACAATGTAAGAAGCTAGAAATTCAGTATCATCTAATTCGTTTATAGCCTTATGTCCAGTGGAAGACCAGTCTCCCCCTATCCTTGAAGAAGGTGAGGTGCTGCCTTCAGAGGTGCTAATAAATGATAGTGTAGAAAATAATGGGAATATTGAAATCCTTGTTCCTAATCCTTGTGTTGTTCCAATTATCCGAGAAAATCTCAATTCCCCTGCTAATCCCTCTTCTTCTCCTTCCTATGATGAAATCCTTAAGAAAAATATGGTCAATTTCTCTGGCTCATCCGATGAAGATACTTTGGAGCAGTCTTCAAAAAAAGGTGGTAGAAAATCTCGTAAAGAGATTAGAGAAGAGGAAGTGAAACGTTTGAAGATGCAGGGATCTCAAGTTACCATAGAGATGTCTATGGATAGAGGCAAGTAGAACAAATCTCAAAAGGGTGGAGCAACCCCCTCTAGAACATGTAAATAATGCAGCTAACCTCATGGAACTGTAAGGGTTTGGGAAATCCCAAAAAAGCAGAAGATGTGAAGGATCTTCTGAGAATGGAGTCTACAGAAATTTTATTATTACAAGAGACAAAAATTGATCAGGATACGCTATTAGTTCTAAGCAAGACTAAGTGGAAACTAAATAATGGATTCATTATCAGTGATAGGGGCACCTGTGGGGGCCTAGCAACTATTTGGATGGAGGATAAATATACTCTACTCTCCTCTTTTACTTCCCAGCATTAGATCTACTTAGAGCTTCTTTTCTCTGCTAGTAGGATAACTCTTGCCCTCTTTAATATGTATGTTCCTGTAAACCATATTGAGAAAAATGAATGTTGGACCTCCCTCTCTAATTTTCTAGAAACACAGTCTCTACGGAACATCATTGTGGCAGGGGAATTAAATATAATTTTTGATCCTAGTGAAAAAAGGAGGAGTGCTGGGAAAATATCCACTTCAGGATTTTGTGGAGGCCATATTGCAGTCTTGGGATCTTCTTGATTTTAAACCAACAAGAGGTTGATTTACTTGGAACAATAACAGATCTGGTTCAGCTAGCATTCTAGCTAGATTGGACCACTTCTTGGTGCAAATCTCTTTGTTAGATAAGAATTTTCTTATTTCTTCAAAAACTTTGCCAAATATATCTTCCGATCATCATCCCATTTCCTTGTTGATTAAAGAAGAAGAAGACTACAGACCAATTCCTTTTCGCTTCATCCCACTATGGATTGAGCATGAGGGTTTCTGGGAAACTGTGACTGAAGTTGGGAATCAATATGTGGTTGGCTCTCCTAGTTTCAGGTGGGAGAAAAAACTTTAAAAAATTAAGTATGCTTTGAAATCCTGGATTAAGAACCCTATTTCGACTCCAACCAGCAATAGAAAAGAAAGTGTGAAAGTTTTAGCAGATATCCAGTTCAGTATGGAGGATTCTGACATTTCAAAATCACTTTTCTTATTAGAGAAGCTTGCCCAAGCTAATTCTTTCCATTCTTTCCAGAGAGAAAAAATTGCGTCTCAAGTCGAGAAGCTTATGGTTACAAGCTGGTGATAAAAACTCAGCATATTTCCACATACAATGCCGATTAAGAATTTCTCACAATCATATTTCAGATCTTATATCTAGTGAGGGAGAAGTTATTAAAGGTCAAGTAGAACTTAAACAAGCAGCTAACTCTCATTTTCATCAGCTATTTTATGAGGATGGCAGTTCAAACAATGCAGCCAAACTTGAATTTTTATCTTATATTCCTTCTAAGGTTTCTGCTGAGAAAAATGTTGGCCTTGTAAAACCTTTTTCTGAACAAGATGTTGTGGAGGTAATCTGGGGTATGGAGTGTTGATGTATTTGTAACTTCGGAATGTCTTCTTCTATGTATCTTATATATTGTAACCCTATGTTTATTCCGGGATGTTTCTATTATGTATTTGAGTCATGTTTTCATGCCCCGATGTTCCAATCGGGAGGATTAATAATGTAAACAAGTCTTGTCAAGTCAT
>LPNX011195833.1:51685-90011 GCA_001517045.1 Pseudotsuga menziesii
CATCAAGAACAAGCCTTGATCCATGAAACAATAGAGCCAAATGAGCTTTGGCATAGAAGGCTTGCACATGTGCATTACAGAGCACTACCTATTGCAAGCAAAGCTGTTGAAGGTCTTCTAGAATTTCAAGCTATTTGAAGGGAAGAACAAAAATCAGAATATGACCTAAAGAAACCAGTTGAAGAATGTGAAGATCCAGAATGCAGAGACCATGCAGTCTTAAGAGTCTTTCAAATCAAGAACAACTTGAAGCAGTGAAAGAAGAAGTGAAGAATGCAGAAGTGGTGATAGCCACCTTGAATAGCCTCCCAGGATCGTGGGATTCATTCATGCAAGGAATGTGTGCCAGAAGGAAGTGATTACTTTCAGCAGAATCTAGGAAGAAGATGAAGCTCGACTCATAAGAAGAGAAGAGAAGATGGGAGCAATTGAAGATCGAGTTCTCGCCATCCAAAGAAGATCCCTCAAGCAATGAGGAATACAAAGGACTCTACTCTAGAAGAACCTCTTATCCATACTAACATTTGGATAAGAAACGATGTTATCATGAATGAAGAAGACGATGAAGCTGAAGGCTCAAGAAGTAGTCTACCCACGAAACAAATAAAGATAAGTATTCAATTGTCATTTCATGATATTGTTTCGTTAGGCATTTGTTTATATTCAGTTGATGTATCATGCATGATAGGATGTTTGCATTAACGACAGTGTGCTACTAATATACATGCGATGGGTAAGTAGCTCATGGTGCTATACAACTCTCCATTGCTACTTATCTAGAATGAAACCTCTTTGCTGACATATTGGATTAGTGCACAATCTCAATGTTGTCCTGGTAGAGATGGAAGGTATCTAGAAAGTTTCAATGAGATATGGATGAATGTTGTATTGGCTAAAGTAGTTGCATGATCATATATTTATGCATAAGAACTTGCCAGTATAAATATTCCTTATGAAATGTTTCTAACCATACAAATGCATTTGACTTGTAGGAAAGATCATATACATAATCACCTACAAGCAAAGAAGAATGAAGACTTATTCCGAAGAACAAGTGATGACAGTTCAAAGACAAAGAATAAATATGACAAATGCAGCGACATCATTGATACAGAACCTTTCAGCCATGGAGAATTCACCAAGAAGAAAGGGAAGACCAGTTCAAGAAGAATGATGTCTAGGATGCAGTATCGACACATAAAGCGAAGTTCGTAGTTCCATCATGCAGTAGATGGAAACATCGTGGGATACAAAGCAAGATTTGTAGCACGAGGCTTCTCATGAAAAGAAGGCCTAGACTATGAAGAGACATTTGCAGCCAGTAAGAGTTGAAATACATACATGATGAGATTGATGAAGATCTTAACCTTTTCTACAAGGTTGAAGATGGAAGTCTATACACTAGATGGTCACATAGAATATTAGTAGCATAGGAAGCTACGTGTCACTCCGGTACAGAATGTTTTTAGTGCATAGAGCACAGAAGACAGAGGGAGTATGATGCTTCACCTCAAAGGGAGTGACTACAAAAGATCTAAGGTTCGACATGGTATGATAGGATGGGCAGATTACTAATGACTCTAGGCTTTACTGAGAGTAAAGCGGATTCCAACCTTTGCTTCAAGGTTGAAGACAAAAGACCAGTGATGCTCCTATTATGTGTCGATGCACTATTGTTCTAGGCATGGAGGTGTGGCAGAGTACAGATGGGATCTTCCTTGGACAAGGGAAGTATGCAATAGAGATCCTAAAGAGGTTCAGGATGATGGACTGCATGACCACACCTATGGCATCGAACATGAAGCTATTAAGTGATGCTTCATCAGATACAGTTGATGCTACGATGTATCGTCAAATGATTGGGTCCTTGATGTACCTGAGACTAGATACTTGCCTTGCTGTGAACACATTGAGACATGTTCACCTAATGGTTGCAAAGCATGCAGGGGTACAATTGATTATGGACTCAAGTATGATGTGAATCAAAAGATTAACCTGAAGGGTTACATTGATTCAGATCGGGCAGGTAGTGCCATCGACAGGAAGAGTACTTCTGGATGTTGCTTCAGTATGGGATCAGGTGTGATCTCTTGGTTTAGCAGGAAGCAATCCTGTGTGGCACTGAGTACAGCTGAAGCAGAGTATGTCGCAGCTTGTTCATCTAGTTGTGAGGCAGTATGGCTGCGGAAGCTACTGTCTGATATATTTGATCTCCAGTTGGATGCTACTTGTATACATTGTGACAACCAGAGTTGCGTGAAGTTGTCAGAGAATCCAGTGTTCCATGACAAGTCGAAGGATATCGAGATCAAGTATCACTATATCAGGGATATGGTGCGGAGAGGAGCAGTGAAGCTCCAGTATGTTGCGACGGAGGAACATATAGCTGATGTATTGACGAAGCCATTAGTTCAAGTACTTCAGAAAGAGACTTGGTGTTCTCCAGATCGAGGTTCCCTCCAAGAGAAAGTGATGATACCCATAGCCATTCTAACATGGTGAGAGGATTGGTTCCTTCCATGGTCAGATGTAAGGGCTAAGCCATTCTGTCATGGTGAGAGGATTTGGTTCCTTCCATGTCATATATGAGTGTTGACTGCCATTCTGGGAATGGAGGCACCTAGTCAGTTACCAGGAACACTCAGTCAGGGACTGAGAGAGCCATTATGACGAGTAGGTCAGATGTAAGGGCTGAACCATTCTGTTTATGGCTAAAGGATTTAGTTCCTTCCATGTCAGATGTGAGTGTTGGCCATTCTGTCAAGAAGGACAGATGTAAGGGCAATTTCCACTCTCTGGGAGAGTGGAGGCACCTGGTCCGTTACCAAGTAGCTCAGTCAGGGACTGGGGGCCATTCTGACGAGGGTGTAGGATTCAGTTCCTACCAGGTCAAATGTGAGTGCACAAATATTTCATCATTGTGGTAGGATGAGTTCCAGCCTGGGTGAGAGTCATTCATCATTGTGGTAGGATGTGTTCCGGCCTAGGTGAATGTGTGGAAAGCTTTCATCATTGTGGTAGGATGAGTTCCGGCCTGGGTGAGAGTCATTCATCACTGTGGTAGGATGTGTTCCTGCCTAGATGGATGTGCCATTCTGACGAGTAGGTCAGATATAAGTGCAGAGCCATTTCACAGATGTTAGTGATGTGATGTCCTATCATGCTGGTGAATGTGAGTGCTGGGCCTTTCTGATGTGATTGTAGTTTACTACATGATCAGATGTGAGTGCTGGGCGTGCCTTTCTGATGAGTAGGTCAGATTTAAGTGCTGGTCGTGCCTTTCTGACGAGCAGGTCAGATATAAGTGTTGGGCGAAGACCTACCTGGTGGCTAGGCCTACAACCAGCATGAAAAAGGGATGGCTCTGTAGAACTTCCCATGACAAGATTAGTACACACATGATGATGACTAGAGATGATCCAGATCGAGCTATGATCTAGATCTAGTTATGATGACTCCGAGAGATCCAGATCGAGTGATGATCCAGATCTAGCAGTGATGATCCAGATCGAGTGATGATCCAGATCCAATCCAGTGATGATGATCCAGATCGAGAGATGATCCAGATCCGATGATGAAGATGACTTGAAGACGAAGATGATCCAATTGATACAGAGAAGAAGACCTGCGGTGAAAATTGTGTCGAAAGAATACCTTCCTAGTTAAGAGGGAGTGTTGATGTATTTGTAACTTCGGAATGCCTTCTTCTATGTATCTTATATATTGTAACCTGATGTTTATTCCGGGATGTTTCTATTATGTATTTGAGTCATGTCATGCCCCGATGTTTCGATCGGGAGGATTAATAATGTAAACAAGTCTTGTCAAGTCATTGTGTAAGTCCCCACAGTTTCGGGGCACTAGGGTTATTATACACTAATTAAGGTGTAGGCTCTAGTAAGTAATTGTTAGTTGGGCCGACATGATTTAGTGCACTTCAAGTGAACGGAAGAATATAAATAGAGAGTGAGAGTCTCTCTATTTATCACTTGTACTACACATCACTCACTCACTCAAGTGTGGCGCATTAGTGAGGAAGGAAATACTGGGGCTAGACAGAAGAAGAAGAAGACTACTGCTGTCGGGAGTGCATCTTACTGTTTTTGGGGTCTTACATCTTATGGTGATTCTATCTTTGAGGAAGTTGCGGGGTTTTCTCCATTTATGGTTTCCCCGAGGAAAACTCTTTGTGTCTCTTGTCTCTTGTGATGTGCTTATGTTTTATTGCTGTGCTTGTTATTCTCTCAGTGAAAAGATCCTAAGATAATAACGCTTGCTTATATGATGAAAAACTAACATGGAGCCAGATAAAGCTCCTGATCCTGATGGTTTTTCCATACACTTTTATAGAATATGTTGGCCAATTATTAAATATGATTTGCTTCGTATGATTTCCTCCTTCCTCAAGAAATCTAAAATTGGTGGTTGTACCAATTCAACCTTTTTAGCCTTAATTCCCAAGGAGGTCAATCATGCATCCTTTGATAGGTTCTGACCTATTTCTCTTTGCAATGCCTCTTATAAAATTCTGGCTAAACTCTTAGCTAACAGGTGAAATCCTTTGTTGGGATCTTTAATCTCTCTTCAGCAGGGGGGATTTGTTAAAGGACGACATTTAGTAGACAATGTTATCCAAGTGCAAGAGGCTATTCATTCTAGCTTTATAAGGAAAGAGAAAGATATGATCATTAAACTTGATATGAAGAATGCTTTTGATCGTGTCAAGCTCTCTTTTCTCTACCTAGTTCTACTCACCTTTGGTTTTAGTTTGGAGTTTGTCAGTTTGATTAAACCTTGTACATAGAAACCTTAGATTGCTCCTCTCATCAACGGTAGACCTGCAAAAAAATTTCAAGCCTCAAGAGGTTTGCGTCAAGGATGTCCTCTGTCATCCTTCCTATACATATTGATGGCTGAAGCTTTAAGTAGAATGTTGTCTGCTGAAATGGCAGTTGGTACTATTCTTGGAATTAGGGCAGCGAGAGGAGTGGATCCCATCAACCATGTGCTTTTTGCAGATGACTCCCTTCTCCTTGGTGGGGCTTCATTAAATATTGATCGTTCCTTTAATAGAATTCTTCTAAAGTTTTGTTCAATCTCAGGAGCCTTGATTAACAAGGAAAAAGTGTCGTCTATGGGTGGAATGTGGATCACTTGAAAATGATGCAAATTGCTAATTCTATGGGCTTTCATGGATATGACCAGTGGGATAAGATCAAATACTTGGGTTTTCCATTAACCTTGGGTGCTAGTCCACCTTTGCTTTGGTTGGAATTTTTGTTCAAATTAAAAGCCAAAATTGTCTCTTTGGGAGGACATTGGTTGACGAAAACTGGAAAGTTGGTCTTGATAAAGTCAATACTCTCATCCCTTCCTATTTTTCAGTCTTCACTACTTCTTTCCCCCAAGTCCATCTCAGTCCAGATAGCCAATATTATCAGGGATTTCCTATGGAATGGTGGAAAAGGTAATCAAATAAAATTCATTTAGTCAAATGGGAGACTGTTAAAAGACCTTTATCTTAAGGTGGATTGCAAGTAAGAGATCCTGAATCAACTAATCTAGCCTTGGGAGGCAAGCTAGTCTGGCAACTCTTTATTGATAAGCATCATTCGATTAGCAAGCTCTTTTTGATGAAATATCTTAAAGGTGAATCCTTGAGAAATATAAATCCAGAAAAGCTTCCAAAAGGAACTGCAATATGGAATTTGTGTAGGAAAAGTTTAAATTTAATTCAACAGCAAATTTATAGAATTCCAGGTAAAGGGAAAGGAATTTTTCTTTGGGAAGACAAGATTCTTGGGCATCCCCCTGTTTCCTCCATCAACTCGCTTTCTGAGATCAAAATATGGCTATCTAATAAAGGCTTTATCCATTTAGCAGACATTTGCTCCTGGGATTGCGCGGGGAATTGGGATGGCTGGAAGTTCCGGGATATGCCAGATCGGTATCTTCCTGATCAGACATTATTGATAACTAATTTGACCGGTCTAGATCCTGTCCATTGCTCCTCGAATGATAAATGGGGATGGGGCTCAACTAGTGTATATTCAGTTGCTCATGGATTTTCAGCAATCCATTCTTCTCATGCCTCCTTGCTTACTCCAGCCCTGTGGAAATTGATTTGGTCCCCATATGATCTGTCAAAGGTATAAAAAAAATCATGGTTACTTGTGCATCAAAAGGTTTTGACAAGTGAAAGTATGCTTCGTCGTGGGTTCCTTGGTCCTTTTTGTTGCTGTCTCTGCAAAGCCGAGTCAGAATCTAATGACCATTTATTCGTAGATTGTGTGTTCACCCAATCAATCTGGAAATTGATTCTTAAAGATCTTCAGATCGCTCCCCCATCTGGCATGTCAGTCACGGCTTTGTATTCTTCTTGGAAGGATCAGGTCTCAACGTCCATTTTGAATCATACTGGGTGGTCGAATGTCTGGTATTTGTTCCCAAGGACCGTATGGTGGCTGGTTTCGCTAGCGAGAAATGATATTCTATTCAATAACAGAACAAGGTCCTTTGTTGAAATTGCAATTAAAATCAATTCACAGATATGGGAAATTGTCAGGAATTGCAATTCTAAAATTCCACAAGAATTCTCAGATTGGCAGGGTTGTGCCTCGAATTGCAGAGATTTAAAACCCTCCAAACCAATATTGTTTCCTTCCTAACGAGTGAGACTCTCTGCTAATAATTTTTCTCTTTGGTGGCAGAGTAAGGGAGTTGCTACTATTTTCTTTGGGCATCTAAGGGGAATCCAGGTGTAGCAGGTGTTGGCGAATTGATCTTCTCTTCAGGAAATGAGAAAGTCTCTTGCTTCTGTTGGGGCTTAGGAATTTGTTATAATAATCAAGCAGAGAGTTACAACCTTCTTATGGCTTGTCAAGTTACCAGGAAGATTGGTCTCAAGGATATTCAAATTTTTGGGGATTCTAAGGTCTTGATAAAATTGCTAAACTCTGGCTCTCAGTTCAACAGGCCGCCTCTAGATAAAACATTGCAACGAATTCGTAATATTTTGAAATAATTTGAAAGTGTTTCTTCTTTTCATATTCTAAGATAGATGAACAATCAAGATGATTATTTGGCAAATAAAGCTTGTCTTCTTCCTCTAGGAAGCTTCAGTCCTAATGGAGAATCTTGTATTATTTAGCCTCTACTATAACAGTTCATTTGTGTGAAAGTTGACGTTGAAGTTGTATAACTTGTATCCTTCTAGAATTTTGTTTTATTCTTGGTCCTTTAGAAGATATCTTCTGACCTTATTGTAAATGGTTGATCTAGTAATTGCTATTTCATTCCAGGAATTCTTCAAAATCCAAAAAAAACAAAAAAAAAATAATAAAATATATCCGTTTGAGTTAAAAATATATATATAATTGGACTCTGTGCTATGAAATTTGAGGCTTTATCAATTATGGGGCACAAGTGCATCAAGGTTGGCTTCATTATGTAACTCTTACAATTGGGTGGAAGAGGATGAAGTCGTAGCTTGTCTTACTGCAGACTGGTTAATAGAAAAATTATGCATATCGTTTGTCACCTTATCTACAACCTTAACACTTGCAAATCATGTAATGCCATCGACATGAGGCCCGAGATTTTGCTTGGGATCATCATTAGATCACAATGCATCCAATATAATCTCATAAATAAGCTTGGATTGTGCATAAATAAACTCAAATAGTTGGGCTTTAAGGATGGCTTGTTACTCAGTGGTTACTCTGGATGTTGAAACATCCTTCGCAATATATGGAAAAATGGACTTAAGGAACCATTCCAATAAAACTTTGGTGGACTTTTGGGCTTAATCAACCTCTTTATTCTATGCCACTCTTGAATATGATCAGAGATGAGTAGTTATATCTTGATGAAATGTCAACAAAATCATTGTGCCTGCATCATAACAGATAAACAACTGAAAGTGGTTGAGAAATACCAAGGCCAAGTCATTAAAGGTTTGGTATATGCCCCTAGGAAACTCGATATACCATTTCATGGCATGACCCATAAGGGTATGTTGAAACAGTCTTAGATGAATAGAATCGTGATTCATTGAATTCGACAAGCATAAAAGGTGAAAGGTAATAACGTGATCACTTGGATCCTCACCCTTCTTACCTTCAAAGTTTGGGATATCCGAAGGAAGCTTGGTGGGGACTGGGGGCCATGCCTAATCATGACACACCATATCATTCGTTGGCCTATATAAGTCCAGAATATTCAATGTATCCAGGAATGGGAGCCTAGGTTGTGACATCTGGGACCACGCCCCTTGGAATGATTGATTATGAGGTAAAGTTCCCATAGGAATTGGATTTGAGACCATAGGCATCGATGAACTTTGATAAAGACCATGTCACTGGATAGTAGAATAGTACTCTCCCCCCCCTCCTTGAAATTGGTACATGTATGGAATCACAGGTAGTTGCATAATAGGAAACCCTTGAGAGGAGGAAAAAATATTACCTCAATTTCCCTTATAATGGTATATGTTACCCCTAGACGAAGGAAGAGGCATACCCTTCCATCCCCGACGAAGAAACTTTGGATGGGGAGAGACCCATACCAAAATAGACATTTCCCCTCCCAAAGGAATACCAGAACTCAAAGGAGGATTAAACAGAAGAAAGTCATTCATGAGAACCAACATACTAGATGTTGGTCAGGAAAATGGAATATAAAAGGAAGTACCACCGCTCAAATGCCCACCCCCACTCACAAAAGGGTTGACACTGGAGTTAGGGGCTGGTGAAGGAGGAAGCCATCCCCCAACATAAGGAGAAGAAGGAAGGATATGGCCACTCCCAAATTGATATGTCATATAGGGGGATAATGTGCCCCCAATCCTAGTTCTAGTGTCACCATTACAAATAGGAATGGAGGATGAGGTCTTCGATGATATGTTAGGCATTCCAAATGTAAATGTTTTAGAGTCAAAGGGGGTTGAATGAGCATCTGTGCTTGATATTCCTCAAGATAATCTGAACACATGACCCGATGACCAAGTGAAGTCAAAATGGTTCATTCTGGCAGGTATGGATGAACTAGTGGCATGAGAACTGGTGAACACAGGGGTCCATGGGACCCATAAGGTATCCAAAGAAGAAGTCACGTGGAATCCCCATCCCATTGTCGATGAAGGGGTGAGAGGGAACTCTGACACATCGGAAGTAGTGCTCATGGTAATAATTCTTTGAAGTTCAGTATAGGATATGTAAGAACCATCTATATCAGGTCCGTGCCTCCTATGGAGAGGCTGTAAAGGATCACTAGGTGGTAAACCTACTAGATGTTGAGAACGATGGAGAGATAGAACTCTATCCACGGTGACTCTAAAGAAAAAATATCAAACAATAACAATCCTTAAAGCCAACTAACCAACACATAGCACACTCCTAGAGAAGCTAAGCCAAATGCACACAAAGAAGGAAGATGGATAAGTGAGCTCCTGATATATAGCAGGTATGTCTCACCTAGGAGAGGCTTGAGACTTCCAACAGTACAAGAGGAGGTGTGAGACCAATTATAGAGGCCTTTAGACTCCATGACACAATGCCAATGTGTTGTCCGACCCCTACTTGAATAGGACACTCACATAATAACCCTTGCAAGTATCCCATGCGATGCTGTGGAGAACCTCCTGCAATGAACAATCAAAATGCACGATATAACAAAATATTGGAGCACAAAAGAGATTTTATTGATCGCGGGCCACTTCGAGGGGGCAACCTCCTTTGAGCAAGCTCAATACAAAATAACTCCTCGATGTTTTCGTTAGCCTCAACACATACTTATATACTAAGTCTAATCTAAACAACTATTACTCCACATGAATGTGGGATAATGCAACCTATTAACTAGACAACTTAACAACTATTACTTACTCCCCATGAATGTGGGATAATACATCATATTAATGGGACAACTTACAAAGCATATGCGTCCAACAAAATATACCGACAAAATAAAGAGGGGGGTTGACATGGGTTCTTAACATCCCCTCACTCTTAGAAAAAGCTTTGTCCTCAAAGCTTTAGATGTGGAAACTACTGTTGAATCTGAAGGAGCGGTTCCCATGTAGCATCCTGTGGTTGCATGTTGTACCACTGAATTAAGACCTCTGTGATGGTCCGAGAGCGAAGCTAACGAGTGCGCTTATTGAGGATGGCCTCTGGTTCCAAAATGATGGAGCCTTCTGTATCCAGCTCTGGTAAAACAGTTTGTGCTCTGATGTTGGAGCCAATCACTTTCTTGAGACAAGAGACATGAAAGACTGGGTGAATGCGAGAAGAAGGAGGAAGTTCCAATTTATAAGCAATAGATCCAATCTTCTGAAGAACTTTATATGGCCCATAGAACTTTGGAGCCAGCTTCTGATGCCCTTTGAGTTTCAAGGAGGATTGCTTGTAAGGCTGCAAAGGAAGAAAAACCATATCACTGACTTGAAAGGTGCGCTCAGAACGGTGTTGATCGGCTTGTTGCTTCATGCGATTTCTTTCCATGTGAAGATTCTCTTGCAGAATGTGAAGAATCTGATCACGGTTGTGCAAAACCATGTCAACTGCCTGAACTGGTGAACTATGGGGGGTGTATGGAAGAAGCACTGGGGGTGGTCGCCCATAAACAGCTTCATATGGAGTCATTTTAGATGCAGTATGGTAGGAAGTATTGTACCACCATTCAGCGAGAAGGAGCCACTTTGCCCATTGATGTTGTTGTTCAGAGGTGAAGCAACGAAGATAAGTTTCCAAGCATTTGTTGGTGACTTCAGTTTGACCACCTGTTTGTGGGTGATATCCTGAACTCATTTTCAGTTTGGTTCCAGTGAGGCGAAAGAGTTCGGTCCAAAAATGACTTGTGAAAGTTGCATCGTGGTTTGAGACAATGGAAGAAGGGATGCCATGAAGACAGAATATTTGGTCCATGAAAATTTGTGTGACTAAGGAGGCAGTATATGGATGGCTGAGAGCACAAAAATGACTATATTTGGAGAGTCGATCAACCACAACCAAGATTATGGTCTTCCCTCCAGATTTAGGGAGCTCGTTGATGAAATCCATCGAAATATCTGTCCAAATCCTTGTAGGGATGGGAAAGGGTTTGAGCAAGCTGGGGAGGAGTGTAGTTTCACCCTTGTGGCACTGGCGGGTATCATATTCAGCAACCATCTGTTGAATTTCTCGTTTCATTCCTTTCCAAAAGAAGTTACATCATGCTCGTTCATACGTTTTCAGGAACCCAGAGTGCCCTACTGCTGGAGAAGCATGGAGTTCATAGAAGATAGCCTGGTGAAGATCTATGCTCTGGGGAAGCACCAAGCGACCCTTGTATCGTAGAGAAGAACCATCCCAAGAGTAATGCAGTACAAGAGAAGGATTACTGGCCAATTGTTGGATGATTTGAGATAAGGAAGAGTCATTGACATAGCCTTACTAAACAGATTGTAACCAATTTGGAATAGGCATATAAATAGCTGAAAGAGAAGCATGGTCATCAAATGTGCGGGAAAGAGCATCCACCACAAGATTGTCCTTACCCTTCTTGTAAGTGATCTTGTAGTCATAACCCATGAGTTTGCTAACCCATTTTTGTTGTGTTGGGGATGAGACTCGTTATTCTAGGAAATATTTTAGACTTTGGTGATCAGTCTTGATGCAGAAATTATTCCCTAAGAGGTATGGACGCCACTTCTGTATGGCATGCAAAATAGCCATCATTTCCTTCTCATATGTAGAGGCGGCTAAATTCTTACCAGATAGGGAGTTGCTGGTGAATGCAATGGGATGTTCGTCTTAGAGGAGGATAGCACCAAGTTCATTGTCGCAAGCATCACTCTCAATAGTGAAGGGCTTGGAAAAATCAGGCATAGCTAGAACAGGTGTGGTACACATAGCTTGTTTCAGTTTCTCAAATGCACACGCAGCAGTAGGTGTCCATGCAAAAGCATCCTTTCTCAGTAGAGTTATTAATGGAGCTGCAATATTCCCATAATCCTTGACAAACTTGCGGTAGTGTCCAGTAAGTCCCAAAAACCCACGAAGGCTCTTCAATGTCTGAGGAGGTGGCCAATTTTTCATGGCATCAATTTTGGCAGGATCGACACGAACCCCTTGTGTTGAAACAATATGCCCGAGATACTCTACTTCCTTCTGCCCAAAAACACATTTAGATTGGCACAGAGATGATGATCATAGAAAAGTTGCAGTTTAAGATCTAGATGTTGGAGATGCTCAGCCCAGATTTTACTATAGATGAGGATATCATCAAAGAAGACCAGAATGAAGTTTCGCAAGTAGGGCCAAAATATTGTATTCATCAATGCCTGGAACGTGGAAGGGGAATTTGTGAGGCCAAATGGCATGACCAAAAATTCATAATGGCCATCATGTGTGCGGAAAGCTATTTTAGGGATATCATTCACATGGACCTGAATTTGGTGATACCTAGAACGAAGATCCAACTTGGAGAAAAAATGAGCACCATGGAGCTCATCAACAACAGGAATTGGAAACTTATCCTTGATTGTGATGTGATTAAGTGCTCAAAAGTCGATTCAAAGGCGCCATGACCCATCTTTTTTCCGGACTAGAAGGATCGGTGAAGAGAAGGAACTAGTGCTAGGGTGAATAACACCTTGCTTGATTAAGTCGCGAACAAGCATCTCAATTTCTGTCTTGTGGTGAAATGGGTAGCGATAGGGCCTGATGTTGGGAGGGACACTTCCAGGAAGGAGCTAAATACGATGGTCCTCGGGTCGGGAAGGTGGCGATCCCACTGGCTCAGCAAACACACATGCATATCGATCCAAAATTTGTTGGAGATCCAATGGAGTAGTTGAGACTGTTGCAGGTTGCATCTGAATGAAATGGAGCTGAGCGATGACACCATGTGAACTTTTCTTAAGAATATTTTCCATGCGATACGAACTGATGAGGCTAAGAGACCCTGGTTGTAAGCCCCACAATGTGTGTTTAGTACCATTGATTGAAAACTGCATCCAAAATTCAGCAAAATCCCATAAAATGGGTCCAAGTGTGCGTAACCATTGAGTGCCCAAAACCACATCACATCCGCCTAAGGGCAAGGAAAACATGTCAGAGCGCAAGTTATAATCCCCCATAGAGATGTGCACATTACGACACTTCCCTTTGCAAGGTAAGGTGCCCCCATTGGCAATCATGACTTCAAAGCTGGAGCAAGGATGGATGAAACAATCAACATGTTTGGCGATCCTCGGGTCAATGCAGTTGTGAGTGCTACCAGAATCAATGAGTATTGTAAGAGGGAGTTTTTTGAAGAACCCTATGACCCGCATGGTTTGTGGGGTGGTGACTCCGGCTAAGGCATGGAGAGATATCTCTGGGTGGTCCTCTGGAGCAGGAAGTTGTTGAATGTCACCATCATCATTTGTGGGATCCTGAGCATCATAAAAAAATTCAGGTGCGGGTGGAGAATCCACATCCAAGAGATAGAGCTTTTGCTCAACACATCTATGTTCCTGGGTGAATTTCTCATCACAATTATAACAAAGCCCTTTTTCCCGATGTTCCTGCATCTCTGCTTCAGACAAATGCTTGATAGGAGTGGTTCTAGGGGCTGGCAGATTTTGGGTTCTTTGAGGAACCATAGGTCTGAATGGAACAAGATTGGATTCGAAGCATTGTTGAGCCCGGATCTTGTCCTCTACTAGCTTAGCCAACCCGAGGGCTTCCATCATTGTGTTGGGGCAGAACATTTTAACCTCAGAGCGTATTGCATCCTTCATACCACTGATAAAACAACTGAGGTAGAATGCATCACGCAATCCCTCTGTATGATTGGCAAGTTTCTCAAACTCTGTTTGATACTCCCGCACAATGCCAGTTTGGCGAAGTTTGGTGAGTGCTCCTGTGAAGTCATCAAAAGCACTTGGACCAAATCGCTGCAAGAGGAGTTGGGAAAAATATGTCCAGTTTGGCTTGGCATGCGCCTTGATGTACCAACGAAACCATTGAAGTGCTTCATGTTCCAAATGAAAGGATGCAAGGGGGACTTTATTGACATCAAAAGTGTTATGCAAACTGAAATATTGTCCTTCCCTATAAACCCATCCAGTCGGATCATCACAATTGAAGCGAGGAAAATCCAGATTCGGCCCGCAGAAGTTGCTAAACGATGAGAACCCAGTGTCTGCAGAAGACTCAGGCTGGCGGCGGTTGTTCATGGGTGAATGTTGAACTTGGAGGCTGAGAATTTTTTTATTTAGATCCTCAAGTTTGGACTTGATGGCGGCAAGTTCTTCTTCCATTTGTTTATTTGCTTCGGTGCGGGTGACAACCATAAGCAGTTTTTTTTTTTTTTTTTTTAATCAGGCAATGGGTAGAAAAACAAAAATGGAGAGGGTTTTAGAAAAGGAGATTTTTTATTTGGGAAAAATTTAGGGGGGTAATTGGGGTTTTACGGGGTTTTGGACACTTTTTTAAGGACAAGAAGCAGAAAATGGGAATTTCAGAGGTGAGATGAAGGAATTGGAAAATTTGGCAGAGAGGGACAATGAAGCAGAAATTGAAAATGAATATCATGGAAAAATTTGAAGGCGATTGGGTGAGAATCAAAGAAGTTATGACAAATTCTAAAAATTGACAAATGTGGAATTTCAGCCTTGAGGAAGTGAAATTGGGGATAAGGGCCTCAATGAAGGAATATGCATAATGGTATCACGGGGGTGACAATGAAATTTCAAGGAAAACGGAGCTAAATCAAGGAATATATGGCTAAAAAATAGAAATTTATACCTTTTTTTTCTTTTTTTCTTTTTTTCTTTTTTTCCCTACTGAAGAACTAATCTGTGGCGGTGCTAGAAGCTGCATTTTATCAACAGGAAATGGAGTAAATGATATGTGACAATTCTGAAATTCTGCACGTTATCAACTGTAAATAGAGATGGACCCCAAGTATATTCGGCTTCCTATTGGTTCAAAGGTAGTCACTCAACCACCAAGGCTGTCTCTGGCTTGAGTATTGGGCAGTACCCCTCACTTCACGGCGCAGGTAAAACTGCTAACCGCTTGGCCAAAAACGACAGCTCTTTGGTTTTCCTCACGGATGGGAGTCTAGTCAATCTGGTGGGGGTCGTTTCCCTTTTTGCATGGCATGTCCTCTCAATGGCCAGCAACTTCGGGGTTCCTATGGTACTCCTCACAATGAGTTTTAGGGCTATGCCCAAGTACTTCCCACAGTTAAGTGGATAGGGTTTAATCCCTGATCCATATGAATAATATTGCTGCAAGAAGAAGAACAACTGTAAGGCGCACAGAGCCAGGAAGCATGCCAGGAAAAAAAAAATTCCCGAAATGCCACCCAATGAGCCCAATAAAGTGCTCTGATACCAGATGTGGAAAACCTCCTGCAATGAATAATCAAAATGCACGATATAACAAAATATTGGAGCACAAAATAGATTTTATTGATCGCGGTCCACTTCAAGGGGGCAACCTCCTTTGAGCAAGCTCAATACAAAATAACTCTTCGATGCTTTCATTAGCCTCAACACATACTTATATACTAAGTCTAATCTAAACAACTATTACTCCACATGAATGTGGGATAATGCAACCTATTAACTAGACGACTTAACAACTATTACGTACTCCCCATGAATGTGGGATAATACATCATACTAATGGGACGACTTACAAAGCATATGCGTCCGACAAAATATACCGACAAAATAAAGAGGGGGGTTGACACAGGTTCTTAACAGATGCCTAGGAAACACAACTAAGGTCACCTCATATAACTAATGCTAAGGTGGACAATTGTTGATGAGATCCACCATATGGGTAGTGTAGCTAAGCCCGAAGCTCAAGAAGCATTGAAGTACCCTAAGAACCCCCATATACGAATAGAACCTTGGATATATCTTCGGCACTAATCGAATGTATTGGAGGGATATCTCCACAACCAATGCTCACACTGGCTCGTGCTTGAATCCTATGTAAGGGGAGCTTATTGAGAACACCAATTATACCAAGGATTTCTCTACTCGCTGGAAAGACACCTAGTTGTCTCAGTTTCATAGTCTTGGAGAAGTTTACTCACAAAATCCTAATCCAAAACTTTAAAATCTAGGCTTGTTTGTGCACCCTAGAAAATGAAATCTTTCTAATCCATTTTAAAGAAACATTAATTTTAGTTAGTTATTGCTTACTCAAAAGGATATGGTTGTGCAACTAGTGACGTTTGTGACTCAGCAAAAATAAAGAAGCATACATAAAAGCATTGCTAAGTACTAGTATTGTTTTCCAAATGAAAATGGTATGCTACTAATTGAAATGCACAAGAATGGTCTATTTTCTTTCAAATGACAATGCAATCTTTCCAATATAATGCCTAGACTAATTCCATTTCAAGAAAAATTACAAATGCAAGTGCTCTAGAAATTCAAACATGCAAAGTGCAAGTATGCAAGTAAATATGCAAAAAAAACATTGTATTTTCAATATAATTGAATGGAAATGAAAAAGGAACCTCGAATTTATCAGACTCTGCAACAAGTATAAGAAGAAAAGTCAAGCAAGACACTAAGAAATCATGACTCAAACTCTGAAAGAAAAAACCACTCATGGAAAAAATGACAAGAACCATTTTTTCTAAAATCTAAAAAAAAGAGTTTCCAATCACTGTAAACGCAATTAACAGACAACACATAGACCCAAGAAGGCTCCACAATACTTACAATTCACCCAACAAATACTCAAATCAAGAAACAAGCCAAAAATTTAAATGCATGCAACTGTAAGGACAATAACAACGTGTGTACGCGAGTCAGACACAGTCAACCCATGGGTACACGCGACTGACAAAACTATGACCCACATATATCGAGAAAAGAGGCTAAACAAGTGAGAGTGAATCCAAACCACTTAGAGAAATTGTTAAACACCGACTGTCAAGATTCCAACAACACATAAAATCAAAGAAATAGAGAGCAATAAAAGAGAAAATGCACCCAAAACACCCCAACAAAAAGGAGACATCCTAGAGGAGTAGCCAATTCTGTTACGAAGAAATATTCGTATGGCTTGGGGTAGACCACAACAAATGGAGTGACATTGGAAATATAAGCAATTCCCAAATATGTTATATAAATGTAAAATGCTAACAACAAAAGGATAGGGCTCGTACCTCAACCGGACATCCAAAGAAGACCACCATTGAGCTTTTGATCCAATTCTCTTCACCTACAACTTGTATGCAACTTGTCCTCAACAACAAATGTATCCAAGCATATAATATGTATATAAAATGTTAGCATATAATCTAGCATAATCCATTCACATAATAAGTAAATATACCCATGGGAATTAAAATAAACATTTGCAATATGAATTGGACAAGAAAAGAGTATTTTTATTAATATAAATATTAGAAGTACATAGTGACAACCTTCTGTTGGCAACTCGTCGCAATCGAGAAACTAAGTTCCTCCACCTAGGCCTCCACCACTTCAATTCTCCGTGCAATGGCAAGCTCACAAGTATAAGCAGTAATTGGGTTCCTCCTACATAAGATAAGGAAGAGCTTGGGAGATGAACATAAGGGTTCAATCTAACAAGGACCAAGGGATGTAGACTCAAGACAATGGCAATGGGGCAAATTTTTGTCATAGTTTACTTGCTCTCAAAGTTTATCTTCCTTCAATGCTTCATAATGGCTTAATATATATCCCTTAAAAGGGAGACAGAGGGTCTAATTGAAGCATTTTTCATAATATGGAAGGTCAAGGATCATAACAGTCATGACTTGGCATGGAAAACTTAGCAGAAAACCCAATGTACGTGGGTTGTAATGGAGCAAGATGCATAAACATATGTTGTATTGTTGTTGACCTATGTACATAAAAAAAAGTGTGATTTGTAGGGTTTCAATTGAGAATTAGGGATATACTAAGTCTGTAGAGGGACAAGGTAGGCCATCAAGGTATATTGCATAGGTGTGGCAAGTCATGCTATAATTATTAGGACCAAGGAAGGTATCTATCTCTTAGTGTTGTTTCCATCCCGATACACATCACAATGCACATTCAAAATGTTGAAATACTGAGGGGGGGGTGAATCAATATTTGTACTATTTAAAACTTTAATCAAAAGCAGGTTGTTGATCACCAATCATAACACATCATCAATGTGTATAAAGATAACAAGATGCACAGTACATAATAGTTTTTAACGTGGAAACCCAAGTTCTAGGGGTAAAACCACGGAAGCCTTTTTAAAAATAGTTTTCCAGAAATAACTGGAAGGAAGAAACAACTCCCTTATTATATAGACTTCAATTTTCTAGCTTCAACTGGAAGGAGGCTACAACCCCCTGATTTATAGGCTGTGACCTGAAGGAAGCTACCACTCCCTAGTTTTTCGGCTTCCACCGAAAGGAGGCTACGACCTCCTTTCCTTGCCCCGTCCTGCCACCCTGATAAGAAGAAGATTGTCAAACCTGTGGACCTGTCACACACCAAACTCTGCTGATGATAATCTATGTACTCTAGTCACTGTCAAATCATCTTTCTGCCCATGTCATCACTGTCATATCAAACATAAAAGCTGCTAATCAAGCTGCTCATCAACACTGCTGGTTACTTGCTTGTCCCTTCAATAGACCTAGGCTGTGTACTGAACTTCTTGTTGCTGATAACCTCTGTTCTCTGTTTACTGCCAAGTCAGCCTCATCACTGCCACACACACTGTTCTATACACAATCATCATCATAGTGAATAGCATCATCATAAGGTATGCATTCTTATCATCGTCATAACCAAGTGTTCATCATATAGAAGTGCATCATCAATATAAGGTGTAGGAGTGTATCTCAAGCATCATCATAGTATGCACTGGATCACAACTCCATACATCAACTAGTACATTTACTGGCATAAATATCACCATACATACCACTTGTACACTTACTCATACGTATATATACACATCCCTATGCACATCATTGTACATTATACACATACTATTGTACATATATACACATATTAATGTACACTACTGTTCACATCCTTGTTTTTACATGATGTACACTTCCTGTATACTCAAACTACCCTCATACTGTACACTTCAGCTTGTACACACACTATACACACTACTGTATACAACATTGTTAATTTCATGTCAACATACCTTGGATTTTCCTGTCAAGTTTCCACAGTCAAGCATGTCCAGCTGCCCAGAAATCATGTCATCAGCCAGTCACTGTGAGTGTAGCAAGGTAGAACTTCTACGATAACTCCTCGTTTTCCATCATGAAGACATTTCAAGCTTAAGCAGACTCAAGATGAGGAACTTAGCTCAGATTTGGATGTTTAAGATATGTTGTGCTTGGACACTGTGACAAGAAACTTAATATCCTGTAAACTACAGTAGAATCCCGAACTCAGAGAATGAGAGTGTTTATCTTGTCTCTTTGAATAAGATTCACACGCTATAGCTATCCTCTTGCCTCAATCTGAATGCAGAGAATGTGTGCTTGTTCAGAAGCCCGAAAGTTTAGGGACAAGAATTTAGTGGTAAGCTTGAATTGTTCACCACGTGAGAACACTAACTAGCATGAATTAGCGTTGAATCCTTCATACATACTCAGCACTAGATTGCAGAGGTAAGAAAAGATAGATGCCTTTGCTGCTGCAGCTGCCTCAGTGAACAGTTCAAAAATTTCAAGCCACGAACTGTACAAACTCTAAAATATATCTCTGAAAAAAAACTTCAACAAAGTCCAAAATTGGACTGTGTGTATAGGGCAACAAAAGATCACAAAACTCAACCCATGAATTAACCTTAGTTGACACCGAATTTTTGAGAGGGATATAAAAAATTTCAGAGCTATAAATCTGTTGCTATCTCCTTATAAAATGTTCGAGACTGTTTGCTGGTCCGTATTTTCTCAGTCTCCACAAGATGCTTTCACCATCAAGAATTCCACCTCTCTTGTTAGATTGTAGCTATCTTAGTTAGCTCACATACCCGAAAATCTTAGACCAAAAAATCAGACTCAAAAATGATTATGGTGGAAGTTTAGTATGCCACCTCAGTCCTCTAAAAATTCAGATCTGCTATTCTATCTCTTCTCCACAGTCAGCGAAAAAGAAACCTCAGTCATAACAAAAAAAAAATGTATCACTGAAAAATTAGAGTCTGCAATTACTTCTGCTATTAGGTATTCCCACCGAAATCTCAGTCAACACCAGCGAAAAGAAAAAAAAAACTCAGTTGAACAGATGATAGATCGTTGATAGAAATGTGACTAGTGTTGTGTATTTATACACGTTGAGCAATTTGGGGCCGACTTGATAGAGTTTAAGTATTAATTTTTTTTAAGATGTTTTCACCATTAAATAGGGCCGACTTTAGGAGGAAGATACTTAGCATTTTAATAATTAAAAACACAATAAATGTTGGGGCCGTCTTCATAAAAGGAAAGGTTAAATAATTTATTAAAAATGCTTATGGAGTAAAAAGGTGTTTTCAAATTTTAATTATTATTAAATATTTTATTTCTTTAAGTAGTTTATTAAGTTAAAGTTTTTTTTGTCTTTGTCCCCCTTTAAAACTTAATTAAGATGTTTTATTATATAATTGTATTTTATTAGCTATTAAAAGCAAAAAAAAATTAATAAGCCTTTTAATACTCCTTTGATTAATGCTTTATTAATTATTTAATTATTAAATTCTTTTTAATTTCAAATTTAGTTTTCATAATAAAAAAAAACTTTTATTAATTAACTTTTTGATTTAATACCTTTTATTAATCTTTATTTAGGGCCAGGGTACTAAAGTTAGGACCACTCCAAAAAGTAAGGATATTGTTAGGATATTTAGACACTTAGGAGTTAGTTAAGATCAACTTATGTAATATATCTGTTAGGTAAAAGTGTGTTTCTTTAGTATGCATTAGTATGCATTTGTAAATATTCTAATCCGACGGTCACGATATGTTCTACACATAGAGTGATCCGACACTTCAACTTCTCTTAGATGATACCTACCATTGATCCGTGGCTTAACACCTGATTGGTCTATGATCTCTATTTAAAGAGCATAGAGGGTTCTTGGCTAGTTGATCGATTATGAGAAGTTCATATGTAACTTTCTTTTTTTTGCATAATAAATTGCTCCAAGTAGCTATTTGGCTGGGGCCGTGGACTGTTTCCCTCTCGAGGGTTTTAACCACGTGACAAACATCACTGTGTTGATCTGTGATCTATTTGTGTGAAGTGGTTGCTGAATGTGTTCAGTCTTTTGGGAGTACCCTGTGTACCCGAACATGGTATCAGAGCTTTTATGAAGAGTCGCTTTCGGTTTTAATCAAGATCTGGAACCGGTGTTGCCGAAACTTTGAAAGGGTTTCTGGTTCTGGATTTTCTGTACATTTGTGGCCTGTGGGAGCTATTCCATTGCGTCCGGAGCGTCATTTCCATTTGAAAATAGTTTTCATTTCACCGAAAACCGTTTCCGTTTGTTCCAGAAACATCCATTTTGGCAAATCTGAAGGTATAATGTTATAGTGACGGATTTGTTTTTTTTTTTTTAAATCTCTTATATTTTATCAGTCTTATTATTAGATATTTTTTTGTTTTAGTCTCGGACTGTTTCCTTCCCTGGCTGCGTATGCTCTTTGCTGTGCACCTTGCACAATCACGGCGAATCAGAAACAGTGAGGGAAAGTTTTTTTTATTGTCTTCTCGGCTACGTATGCTCTTTGTCGTGCACCTTGTGCGATAACGGCAAATTAAAAACAACGAGAAAACTTGAAAACGTAGATTTTTCGGGTAAGGTAACCAAGATCTAACCCTATTGTGTGGAAGAAAAAAAATTGTTTTTGTTTTTCGTTTTTTTGTGTGATTTGCAGGAAAAGAAAGCAAGCACGGAGAACGTGAAAGAAGAGTAAAAAAAAAACCCTTCATCTTTCCATACTTTTATGTACCTTTTAAACTTAGCTCACTTTGTCCAAAATTGCTTTACTCCTTGATAAGTCTTGAGTTCAAGTCTTATCAAGCTATTTTTTAGTGCATGCAATTTCTATTCTCAAGTTACTTTATTATAAAAGTGTATCTCACATAAATATAATAAAATAAAAAGTGAGTCACTTAAGTCTTTAATTTATTGCCGCGCTATTTAAAAGTCACATTATTGTAAAAATGAACATCACTTATTCTACAACAGTGATTCACTTCAAAGCAAATTTATTGTAAAGTGATTGTCAAATGGTGATCTTGGGAAGAGGGGGCTTCTTTTTTTTAGTTGGTCAAGTTAATATTTGCCATGTCACTACTGGGACATCTTCAACATTTTCTTTGATCAAGCATAACTTCATCATCCAAAATCAGTTTTCAGTGCCGTTTTTTTTAAAACCGCATATTTTTTCGAGCTCCTTGCATCCAGATAGTTAGTTTCTATTCTTTCAGCCATTAGTTTACAGTATGGCCGCCCCTTGTGATATTATACTTACAAGTTCTAACTATTTCTCATGGAAATCTCGTATGGAAGATGTTCTATGAAGTAGGGGACTTCTCAAGATAACCTCAGGGAAAGAAACAGAACCCAACAATGATGATAAGAAAATTAAATGGGCAAATATATGTGATGAATCTCGTGGATTGATTGGGATGTCAACCTCTATTGATTTGCGATTTCATATATCTGAAATTGATGAACCTAATAAAGCTTGGGAAAAGTTGGAATCTGTGTTTGGTAAATACAATGAAATTCAGGGTCATCAACTCGATAATGTGTTGATTTCCTTGAATCCAAATGATTTTTCATGCATTCAAGACTATTTATCTAAGTATAAAACTTTTAAACTCTTATGTGCAGAATGCAAGATTAAGAAAGAAGACAAACAATGTATTTATCATATTCTTTCCAAACTTGGACCTGCATATTCTATTTTTGTATCTACATTCTACTCCATGAAAAAATCATTGACTGCGGCTAGCTATCAAAAGCCTAGTCTTGAATCCTTTTGTGATTCCTTAATTACAGAGCAAGATAAGCTCATTCATCTTGGAATAATTAACAATGCAGATACATCCGGGAAAGCCTTATTGTCCCAATAGAAAAAAAAGTCCAAGCCTCCCAAGAAACAAAATTTTCGCAACAATAAGCCAAACAACAAGGGTCCCAAACCCTCTCATTCATCTCCTTCTTTAAAAAATGACAAAGGATCCAAGCAAAAAGGAAAGAAGACTGAGCGTCATTGCAATTTTTGTGGGAAAGATAATCATGATGAATCTAAGTGTTTTAAGAAGATGGCAGTCTTGGAAGCAGCAATGAAGAAGCACCACATCAGCCTAGATTCGTCTTCATAATCTACCTCTCATGGACATGCACTTTATGCTTCTGGTTACTCTTATACTGCATCTTCTTCTTCTACTTCAATTGAATGGTTCATTGATTCTGGAGCATCTTATCATATGGCTAAGGATAAAGCCATCTTTTCTACTATGCATGAATGTAACACCAAACAAATAATTGTTGGTGATGATAGATCTCTAAGTGTTGTAGGATCTGGAACAGTTCCAGTAGAAAATGGTCATTTCAATGATGTACTATGTGTTCCAAAAATTTCCTGCAATTTGTTATCAGTCTATCCAATTACTCATTCAGGTGAAGGTAAAACTATGACGTTTACACCTCACCAAGTTGTAATCAAGGATTTCAAAAATCCTCAAAATATCCTTGCTACTGGAACTGTTGATGATAGTACTAAGTTATACAAATTTAACAACTTTGGGTCATCACCTTTTCCTTCAGTTTTTGTTGCTCATAGTGATAACTTAAGCAAACTTTGGCATGAGCGATTTGGTCACTTAAATTATCGCTCATTGCAACAACTATGTAAAGACAATATGGTGACTGGTCTTCCGCTGGTATCTTGCAAGGATGGTATTTGTTCCAGTTGTGTACTCGAAAAACATCATCGGGACAGTTTTGACAAACGTGCCTCTTGGCACGCCTCAGTTCCCTTGGAGCTTGTGAATAGTGACTTGTATGGTCCTCTTCCATTTGCTTCCTTTTCTTGTTTAAAATATTTCTTAACTTTCATTGATGACTACTCCAGACGCACTTGGGTTTACTTCCTAAAACTTAAGAGCGAAGTATTTAACATGTTCTTAGCCTACAAGGCCCTTGTGGAAAAACAATCTGCTCATCAAATTATTAAGTTAAGATCTGACAATGGAGGAGAATATGTTAACAACAAGTTCACTACTTTTTGCACTGAACAAGGAATCCAAGAACAGCACACTGTTCCATATACACCACAACAAATGGTGTAGCTGAACGGAAGAACCGCACTTTAAAAGAAACGGTTAATTGTATGATCCAATCTAAGGGACTAAGTCTTTAATATTGGGCTGAGGCCATAAATTGTGCAAATTACATAGTTAATCGCACACCCACTAAAGTTTTACAAGGTATAACACTGGAAGAAGCATGGAGTAAAATTAAACCAGACATAAGTCACTTTCGTGTGTTTGGCTGTGAAGCACGAGCTCACATTCCGAATGAAAAACGGAAAGCATTGCAGCCTAAAAGTGAAAAGTGCATATTTGTTGGGTATTCTGAAGATGTAAAAGGTTATAGACTTCTTCAGCCACATCCTCATGATATAATCATTAGAAGAGATGTTAAATTTGATGAAAATCTCTTGGCCTGCGAGCCTAACTTGGCGGGTGTGCCATCTTTGGCCTGCGAGCCTGATTCGATGATTGTTCCTTCTTCTTCTTCTTCTTCCAGCTTTCTTGATAGGTTTCCAACTCCAGTTTCTGATGATGACAGTGAGGATGAAAATCCACCTCCGCCTACTCATGTTCCTCTAATTGCACCAGCACCAATACTTCCTTGATGGGTTCGTTCAACATGTGAAGCAGCTGGTGATCTTGCCGGATATCCTAGAGATCAACGTTGAACATGTTCTCATTTTCAGCGAGCCTCTTCTCTTTTGGCTCAAGTTTTCGAGAATCATGATCCATAAACTTTTGTAGAAGCTTCAGGAAATCCAGATTGGGATGCAGCTATGGATGAAGAATATCGTTCCTTAATGGCGAACGATACTTGGGATCTTGTTCCTCTTCCAAAAGGAAAAAAACTTGTCAGATGTAAATGGGTCTACAAAACTAAGTATGCATCAGATGGAAGTGTTGAAAGACTTAAGGCAAGGTTAGTTGCCAAAGGTTTTTCCCAAGTTGAAGGGATTGACTACAATGAAACCTTTGCCCCTGTAGCAAAATTGAACTCCATCTGCCTTGTTCTTTCCCTTGCAGCCTTAAATAACTGGGAAGTCCATCAAATGGATGTTAAGTCTGCCTTCTTACATGGTGATTTACATGGAACAACCTCCTGGATATGTTCAGAATAACTCTAACCTTGTTTGTCTCCTTAAGAAATCCTTATATGGCCTTAAGCAAGCTCCTAGAGCTTGGTATGCCAAAATGGATAGCTTTCTCCTTGACAGTGGTTTTTCTAGATGCCATTCTACCCCCAATGTCTATACCAAGAAAGTAGGAAACCATCTCATCATACTTGTTCTTTATGTTGATGATCTTATCCTTACTGGTAGTGACCCTAAACTTATAACCCATGTGAAATCCAGTCTTAAGCAAAATTTTGAAATGTCAGACTTAGGACATTTGCATTATTTTCTTGGTCTCCAAGTCTTGCAAACCAAAGAAGGAATCTTTCTTTCTTAGTCTAAGTATGCTTGTGACCTTCTTCGTTGCTTCCACATGGAAGATTGTAAACCAGCCCCTTCTCCCTTCTAGTCTGGAGTCAAAATTTCTGCCACTTGTACTTCCCCTGAAGTAGATGCCACCTTGTATCGTCAACTTGTTGGTAGTCTTTTATACTTGACTCATTCTCGTCCTGACCTTTCCCTTGCCGTTGGTCGTGTTGCCCGTTATATGCAAACTCCTCGTGAAAGTCACTGTAAAGCAGCAAAAAGAATACTTCGATATATTTGAGGTACAATTCAGTTTGGGATCCATTACAGTACAGGGGAGAAACCTTTGTTGGTTGGTTTCACTGATTCAAATTAGGCTGGCGATCCTGATGATCGAAAGTCCACTGCAGGTTATGTTTTCAGTCTGGGATCTGGACCTGTCACTTGGGCTTGTAAGAAACAACAAGTTCTTGCTCTTTCTTCAGCAGAAGCAAAATATTGAGCCACAGTTAATGCTAGTCAAGAAGCTTTATGGCTTCGACAGATCCTTTCAGAGTTTGGATTCGAGCAGTAGCAGCCTACTCCACTTTGGTGTGACAATCAAAGTGCCATCAAGCTTGCCAAAGATCCAGTTCTACATCAGCGCAGCAAACACATTGAGCTACACATGCACTTCATCAGAAATCTTGTTCATGATCGTGTTATTGAAGTACTCTATTGCCCTACAGATGATCAAGTTGCAGACATCTTCACCAAGTCTCTTACATAAGCGAAGTTTTCTAAACTTCGGTCTATGTTAGGAGTTTAGGAATGTGTCCTTAAGGGGGGGTAGCCTCTAATGCCTCCTTCCTTCTCCTAATAGTGTCACTTTTGTAAATCCTTCAATCCTATCCCAAGTTGTTCTTAAGGGGGGATGTTGGGATATTTAGACACTTAGGAGTTAGTTAAGATCAACTTGTGTAATATATCCGTTAGGTAAAAGTGTGTTTCTTTAGTATGCATTAGTATGCATTTGTAAATATTCTAATCCGACGGTCATGATATGTTCTAGACATAGAGTGATCTGACGGTTCAACTTCTCTTAAATCATACCTACCATTGATCTGTGGCTTAACACCCGATTGGTCTATGATCTCTATTTAAAGAGCATAGATGGTCCTTGGCTAGTTGATTGATTATGAGAAGCTCAGATGTAACTTTCTTTCTTTTGCATAATAAATTGCTCCAAGTAGTTATTTGGTTGGGGCCATGGACCGTTTCCCTCTCGAGGGTTTTAACCACGTGACAAACATCAGTGTGTTGATCTGTGATCTATTTGTGTGAAGTGGTTGCTGAAGGTGTTCGTTCTTTTGGGAGTACCCTCTGTACCCAAACAGATACCATCAAGGTGTGGGGTGTACCTGGGCTTCTCTTAGATACCATGACCTCTAACAAACGCAAATGACCACTGAAAGGGTCATTTGGACTCTTACGACTTTTTCAACCCCCCAAGGACACAATCTAAGACAAAAGGGCATGGGTGTGGTACAGGGAAACCATAAGGCAACTTAGGGGTATTGGAACACTCTACAGGGATTTTGGCAATGTACCAAGGGCTCCAAGGGCTTCATACTTGGGCTTGGACAGAGTCAAAAGGTCTCCTTAGACACTTACTCAACCCTCAGAGACTCCTCAAGGAGCACCAAGACACACTGACACACACCTGTTGGCATCAATGACAATTTAGTCAACACAAAACATGTAGACCTTGAACTAGGGGAAACCCATGTTATTTTCTACCTTATCATAACACTTCTTGTATTTAATGTCCAAACGAAATTGTTGTATGTACAATCATTGTAGGAAAATTGAGGGACGGTAGTTATTGTGCAAAATTGATTCTTTACCCACATGCAATGATGTCGTTTCTTAAAGGCATGCACCAATGCATAAAACTCTTTGGTATATGTAATATAGTTCACTTTGGATTGAGTTAATATTTCTAAACGGTAAGGCATGGGTGACTTCCCTATTTAAGTATTGTGCTTATGTCATATTGTGAAACATTGATCTCAATCTCAAAAATTTGTTTTGAATTTGGGAGCTGCAGTACATGATTTGAGCAAAGTGTTGTTCTTAATCTCTAAAAACTATCATCGATGACTTTTTCCATTTTAATTTAAGCTAATGTAAAGGGCGAGCAATTTGAGGAAAGCGTGGAATGAAACAATTGAAGTAATTAGGACCTCTAAGAAAACTTTGTGGTGTGTTGGATGTAGAAGGTGCCAACCATGTAGTAAGTGCCTAATCCTTAGCAAGATCAAGGTGACTACCCTCTTATCCAATAAAAAACAAAGATATTGTATTGAAGTTTGTCTGAAGAATTATTTCTTGCACTTGACTTGCAATTTATAGGTAGGCAATAGTTCTAACACTATGCATACATGTTGTAGATGATCCTCCATTATGCTATTGAAAATACGAAGGACATCTAAATATATAACAATAATGTGACTTATAAAATGATGACGAAAAAATATCATTAATTGGTCTCATAAAGGTAGCACAAGCATTGGTGAGACTAAAAGCCATCACCTATCATTCATACATACCAAATCTAGTTTTGAAGGCGGTCTTTCATGTGTCCTTAGAAGTCATGCAAATTTGATGGTAGCTTATTGTGAGATCCAATTTAGTGAAGTACTTTTCTCTCTTCAGTTGGTCCATTAGAGCATCAATTTGTGGTAAATGATAGTTGTTTTTTACAATGACTTTATTGAAAGCATAGTAATCAATGACCAAATTACATTCCTCCTTTTCCTTCTTAGGGATAATGAAGGTTGGGGATTGATAAGGTGTTGAAATAGGTCAGATGTGGCTATTTCAACTATAGATTAGATTTGATGATCAAACTCAATGGCTTAAATTGGACATAAGTGTTATATAGGGGCATTGGGGAGGGGTGCACCAAGCACCTGGCCAATAGTATGTTCAATAGCATGGGTAGGAGGTAATTCAGTAGGATGTTCAAAAACATCAAAAAAATTCTCTATGAGAGGCTACATTGTAGACAAGTTTGGTTATGAGACATGATCATGCATGGGAGGATGACAAATACAAAGACAAAGGAATTATAATACTGACTTGGAAAACACCAACATTGTTGGATATGAAGGTTGGAGGTTTGACAACATCGAATTTGATTTCGTAAATTTTACCATCTATTGAAAGTTGGTATATGTTGCATTTTGCATCATACAAGACAATGTGGTGGTGTTAATAAGTTAGGCATGCCAACATATTATAACATTCCAATATTGAGAGATCACAGATAATGATATCTCAGAAGGGGCCAACCACAAATGTTACTTCACAACCTTTATCCACCAACATGCGAAGCACTACCTTTTGTACCGAATCAAATGGTAATAGGAGGGATGGTTGGTATATGGCAACTAGACATAGTCCATAAAACCCCATGAAATAAGATTATTTTCACTGCCATTATCAAGAAGGAGAGTAGCCAGTTGGTTTATTATTTGGAAATTATGGGTGAAAAGGAGATCGAGAATTTGACATGAGTGTTCTTGCATCATTAGTATCAAGGAGGAGTCAAAAGTAGTAGGGTTTTATAGAGGAACTGCTTTAGGGTTACAGGGAGAGGTTATAGTCACGGTGTGCTCTAAAGATTTCTCATCATGGTATAATGTTGTGGGAATGGATTGACAATGTAAGGATCAACACTATGAAGCATCGTGTTAATGGGATTTGTGGCAGTTACACTAACTTTGAGGTCATTAGGAAGTATCCTATCCAAGGTTAGGGTTAGAGGGGGATAGTGGCATTATATTGTGGTAAGGAGTATGAGTAGGAGGAAGGTGAGTGCCAATATTACATTCCATGGCTAGGGAACTCAATAATGCTTGGTCTAAGTGAGTATTCTCAAATAAAGCTACTCCATGTCGAAAAGACACTAAGAAACCAAAACTAAATTTGAGAATAAATACATGTTAAAAATCTATTATTTAGAGTTGGATCTAGCGTTTAGTAAAAAATCTTGATACATTATTGGATGTTTTGGATTGGGGTTTGCCACAACTGCAACTATCTTGTGCTCATCAAATTCTTTAAGTAGAATGGAGGATAAAAACTATGTCTAAGGGAATAACATAAGGAATCCTAGTTGGTGATGGCTCTAGAATTGGTGTTGGATGTAACATCCTCGTTTAAGTCAATTTAAATTTCTATATTTTCATATGAGAGTGCCACCATGCTTGTGCCATACCTTCCAACTAGTTACCAATGAGAGGCAAGCATTTCTCTTCGGTCATCTATGAGCAAGTCTTGAAATATGCTATTACGCAATGGAGCCGAGAGTCTAACAGTTCACCTTGGATTCACCCTCCATATTTGGGTAATGAGAAGTAGTTATCTAGATAGAAATTAGAGGTGGGAACCCTAGTATGGTGTCTATGAGAATGCTAGTCAGAGTTTGATTGAAGTTGGCAATAAGATCTGGACATTGCTCTAAATAAATGTCCCTTTTGTGGAGGCATTTTTTTAGAGAGTGTTTTGGAAAAGATGGTACCTATTGGATGCGAGATGTTGAGGTGGTAGGGAATCCTCCAAAAATGTAGAAGCTACTAATAATGTGCTTGCTGGGTGGACCTTTGGAGTCCCAAAAATCACGATATTGAGACAAAAGAAGCCATAGGAACAAAACATATAGGGTTTGTGCCAAAAAGGATGTGAGTGGAAGGTGTGCTCCAAAATATATCTAGATCTAAGCGCATATATATATATATATATATATATATATATATATATATATATATATATATTGTTGGAGTTTGTGTAAATTGAAAGATATTATTATTGTACTTCTTATTGTACCTGTGGGAGTTGAACTTGGTGTAATCAGTCATGTAAACCCTAGAAAGAACCATGTGAACCTTGCGATGAAAAGCAAGCAAAAGAAAAAGAAAAAAATATATTATTAAAATATATTTTATTGCTCCCCAAAGAGAAGTCGACCACAGTTATTTTTCCACTTGGAAAATCGTTATAAATAGGAGGTGCCCCTCCTCATTATAACACACATTCACTCAAGTGAAATTTGCATCATTGGGAGAGAGAAGGTTGCACCATTTTGGGGTTTCTATCTCTGGAAAATATTTCCATCTTTTCTCTCTCTTCTTTGTACATTGTTCTCAGAATTATCATCTCTATATGAAGGTTGTTGGGTTTTCTCCCATTTGGGTTTCCCAGGATAAAAATTACTATGTTATTGGTTTGTGCTTTGTCTTTCTTCTAGTGATCATATTGGTAAATACAATTAAGATATACTGCTATAATCTTGTGACATGGTATCAGAGCAGTACTAGAAGAAGCCATTGTCGGAACCCTGTCGAAACTAGGGTTTCATCTTTCAAAGCCTTTACTCAACTTTTAGGCAGAAAAAGAGCCTTGGGAATTTCGGTCTAAGGAGGGCACACCTTTTGGTGAATGCAGAACTCAATATGAGAACTTTCAAATTTTTTACCTAATTTTGCAGCTGCAACAAAAATTAGGGTTTCAATTTTTGACCTACTTTCTCCACATTTTTGGATCGACTCTACCTATTCTTAACTCGCCTTTATAGGGCGCATCTACGTATGGAGGTAGTTTTCCAAAGCTCCAACTTTCATTTTTGTCCTAGCATCTGCTAGGGTTTCAGATCCATAACTGCAGTCAAGATGATTAATATGAAAGTTGAAGATCGTTTGGAAGGGGCTTCCAGATTCATCTCTTGGAAGTCTAGGGTTGTTCTTCTATTAGAAGTAAATGATCTATTACAGTTTGTAGATACAAAGGTCCTAGAACCAGAATCCGAAGAAGACAAACCTCACCGGAGGAAAAATAATGCCAAAGCAAGAAGAATATATTATTAAAATCTATTTTATTTCTCCCCCAAGAGAAGTCGACCCCAGTAAATTTTCCACTTGGAAAATCAGTATAAATAGGAGGTGCCCCTCCTCATTATAACACACATTCACTCAAGCAAAATTCACATCACTGGGAGAGAGAAGGTCACACCTGCTGAAGGAGAAGACCGTTTTTGGGTTTCTATCTCTGGAAAATACTTCCATCTTTTCTCTATCTTCTTTGTACATTGTTCTCAGAATTATCATCTCTACATGAAGGTTGTTGGGTTTTCTCCCATTTGGGTTTCTCGGGATAAAAATTATTGTGTTATTGTTTTGTGCTATGCCTTTCTTCTAGTGATCCCATTGGTAAATACAATTAAGATATACTATTATAATCTTGTGATATAACACACACACACATATATATATCAAAATGTTGACAAAATCCTTAGGAAAAATGATATCTAGGGTTTGCATTGAAGTGAGATTCGGGTTGGAGGGTTTTCTTTATTAAAGACCTAGATGTGAAGTAGTAGGGCATGTAGGGTGGGAGGGTGGCCTAAAAGACCCTGTTGGACACACCAGGTACATTGAGAGGTGGGGTGAATCAGTGTGTGCAAATTTTATTACTTTTTACTTTTAACAATCAACAACTTATTCAGTAATATGCATTATCACATTATCATTATATCATCGTCATCATTATTATCATCATCACATAAGAAGCATAGCATGAAACACAAAGCACCAGATTTTATGTGGAAACCCAAGTCATAGGGGAAAAACCATGGAAGCCTTTCTAATATAGTTTTCCACAAATAACTAGAAGGAGGCAATAACCCCCTTATTACAAAGACTTCAATTTTCCCGTTGCAATTGGAAGGAGGCTTTAACCCCTTCATTTATAGGCTACAACCTGAAGGAAGCTACAACTCCCTAGTTCTTCGACTACAACCAGAAGGAGGCTACAACTCCCTTTCCTTGCCTCGTCCTGCCACCTTGATATGAAGGTAGATTTGAACTATGGAACCACAACCGCACTGATCCTGCAGACCTGCTAATCAACACCTATACTACATTGAACAATATGTACCACACTGCACAACCACTGCCACTACTAACCACTACTCTTGTCAACTGATCACTGTCTATTGTATCACACTGCTCATTAACTAATCACTACTCATCAACTCATCACTTGCTCATTAACTGATCATTGCTCATCACTGCACCATACTCAATAACCTGCCAGTCATTCTATATCAATCAGTCATCCGACTCGGTCCATCTGGGTCTAGCCAACTGCATACTAAACTTAGTCTGCCTGAGTCAAACGACTACTCATACAAATCAACCAATGTGAGTCAAACAAACTGCTCATAAGGCAATCTGTGCCAATCTAATCTATGAATTTATTGCGGATATCACTACCACATACTGCTCATGTACCTCTCGTCATACATACTTACTAAATAAGTAACTCTGCTATGCTTATGCTAAACACACGGCATGCATCATCATGCATAATCATCATAGGTATGCATCATGGCATCATCACACCATTGCATGTATGTTCATCATATAGCGTAGGAGTGTCTCATCATTATAGCTTGTATCATCATCATAGTGCATAGAAGAATACCATGGCATATAGGTACATGATAAAGTATAGTAGAGCATCATAGCATGTGTAAAGGAGAGTGTGCATCATCATATCATGTAGAGTCATCAAGTCAATACATGTATCATCATGCATGTATGAATCACCTTCTAGCATGTATCAATATACTACCGAGCAATCCCATGTATCATCGTCACTATATGTATATCCCATACAGTTCATACTCACTATTTACACTCATATAACTTGTACGTACCATATTACTTGTCCACTCACTTACAATACATACCTTATTGTTCATACCACTTGTACATTTCACTGTACACTGTACCTGCATTGTATTTATGTATATCACAACATACACATGTCTTGTTTGCATACACTTCACACATCCTCTTTGCACTATACTATAAATACTTTGCATACCACATATCATTAATCATCTATACACTTGTACACTAGTTCATTGCATTTGTACACTATTTCATCACTTGTTTACACAATCATATGTACATACATGTACATTCACTATTATCCACACTCTTGTCTACTCCTTAATGTATATACACTTGTAAACACACTTCATCACTACTAAGTGTACATTTATATACTCATACAATTGTGCATACTAACACTATACTTGTACAATAATTCATCTCACTAGTTCATCACTACATTGTTCATACACTTGTCTACTTCATATCACATACCTTTGATGCTTGAATTTTTGGACTGTCACAAAATTGACAAGGAAGGTTGTTACTGTTGTCTGTACCCACGAAAAATCAGTCAATTTGCTGCTCCTTCATGAAGAACTCGGGTTTGCAATCTCTCTCTGTTGTTTGAACAGTTCACACCAACAAAAGCTTGCGAAAAAAGGTCAAACTCAAATTGCTCTAGTATTCCTCAAACCAACACCTTAAAAACAGTGAAATATCTCAGTTTGAGCACTCCAAACAAAACTTGGGTTTAAGAAAAAATGATTGCGATTTGTTCTTCCTCTGCTTCCCACGAGTTTTTCCTCAGACCTGCGAGTTATGCCTCAGTCGACCTTGTAATTTCGTTGGTCAAAATGATGGCAAATTAAGACTCTATGCAAATTTGAGGTATATTGTTCTCTGCTCTCTTCCTTATCCGAAAATCTCAGTCAAAAGGTTGCTCTCTTCCTTATCCGAAAATCTCAGTCAAAAGGTTGTATTCATTGTAGTATATTTATGACAAAGAGCTGGTGTATAAATACACGTTGAGGGAGATTAATTAGGAGTCGACTTGGTGGAGTGTAAAAAAAGTTTTATTTAAATAAAAAAGAATCTACTTAATGAGGTCGACTTCTTGTAGGATAACCTAAATTATTTAACATTTGAAATTGTTTTTTCATTTCATTAATTGAAGGGTTAGACAGTGTTAAAACTTGTTTTAATAGATAAGACATCAATGGGGCCGATTTTTAGGAGAAATATGCCTTTTATTTTTATTAAACACGATTTTAATTCATTATTTAATGGGTCTGTAAGTGTTAAATTTTTTCTTTTTTGTAATACTTAGTGGGTTCAACGTTAGAGGATAATGATAGTCAATTAAATATTTTCTTGATTATTAAAACATTCAATCATTAATTAATATTTTAATTCTTTTAATTGTGATACAGTTTGTTTTAAACACTTTTAAGGTTTTATTAATTATTAAATAATGTTTTAATTATTCAAACATTAGGTTTAATCTAATATTTAGTTAGTGGTCTTATTATTTTTAGGGTTAAGTGTTTAATGAACCTTATGGGTTTTAAGGGCTGATGTAAAGGTACAGAGGGCATCAATAGTATTTTTAGGAGCAAGGCATACAACAAAGGGTAGAATGTAGGCTTAAGGACCAAGGGTAAGGTTTTTAGGGTAGTTTGTTAGGTCATTAGAGTTACCACAAGTGAAGACACATAACCATCAAGGTGTGGGGTGCCTAGGCTTCTCCTAGGGTACCATGACATTTAACAAACACACATGACCATTGAAGGGGTCATTTGGACTCTTGCAACTTTTTGAACCCACCAAGGACACAATCTAGGGAAATAGGGCATGGTTGTGGTACTCGAAAACCCTAAAGAAACAATTGGGAAACCATAAGATGATTTAGGGGTACTTAAACACTCTACAGGGTGTACATGGCTTTTAGTAGTGTCCCAAGGGCTCCAAGGGCTTGGACAAGGTCAAAAGGTCTCCTTAGACACTGATAACTACTTAACCCTCAGGGGCTCCTCAAGGGGCACCAAGACAGACTTGTTGGCATCAATGACATGCGTTGTTGGCATCAATGACAAATTAATCAACAGACCCAACATTGGAATAGACATAATCTTGGCTCATAGGCTTTTATACTAATTGATGTGATTTGACCTCTGAGACCAAAGAACCTAGCTTGAAGAGGGAACTACACAACCTGGAAATCAATATACCAAAAAACAAGAGAGAAATAACAAATAAAATCAAGAGCTTATAGGGAAAATGGCTTAATCTTATACATCATGGCCAATGGCTTTATATAGTTTTACCTTGGGTCTATGCAATGATGCACACAACCCAAATGGTTGAGAGAAATAATAAATAAAGACAATGCATGTCGATTGAAAATTGGAAAATGCAACTAACAAACTACATGCTCACACATCTAATAACTACATATTGAAATGTTGAAAACAAAGGTAGCACTCTCCTAAGAGTTGGGTGCCATTGTGGGTGTATCCTTGGAGGTGCCTTGGAGGGTGCATGTTGTTATTCCACATCACTTACCATGCTCTTTGTTTCCTCTTGTTATTATGTTTATTAGTTCAAAAAAGGCAAAGACTCATGTGCAATTTGGTATAATACATACCTTGAGCCAAGGAAGTACAATTCAAAAAACATGAAGTTCAAAGGCAACAATTGAACCTATATCTTTGGAACATCCTCCGTCCAATGGTAGCATTCAAAAACATTCTATGCCAATTACTTTATATTTATGAGTGAGTGTGGAAACAGGGACAAAGTTAAAACTATTTAAATTTTGTTGTCATAAGCAAATCATAAAAACCCCAACACCTATAATTATAGTGACAACTAAAATAAGCTCCGACCGACATGGTAAATTACATTGGGCTTTCCCCATGTTTTTTTGAGAAATGAAGCAAACCAACCCACTTTTTAAGGTATACAAAATGAAAAGAAACATTTCAGATTGGAGGAAAGGAAGAAGTTATAACATCTTAAAATGCATATGTTGTTCTATATGGAAGGAAACCATTTTGATGTAAATAATGAATACCACCAATATGCCCAGGAAGGCAAATAACTATTGCTTGAAACTCTCTTTGTGGTTCACATAAGCTTTAAAGAAGCCCTTGATGAATAACACAATCTCGAGCAGTCTAGGGATACAATCACCATTGTTTTTTAAGAATGAAAAATTCCCATGTGACCCATATACGTGGCACTACAAATTGCTAGAATATATCTCCTTTTGACACCATGCATCAACAAAGATGAATACCCCTCAACATTCTCGTAATATGTGCCCATCTCCATGCTCCTCCTCTTACTCCTCTTTTGCAATGCATTGCATGCGCCCCAAATCTACTAATTATCAACAAAATGGACTTATGACAAAATACAAAATTTGAGAGCCAATATAGTGAATCCATTGATAGAAAACCAAAACTTCAATACCAGAGCCACAACTTACTTTGCTTTTCGAGATAGATTAGACATACTCAAAACCAAACACACTATGATATTGAAAGACACTAACCTTGAAAACCCTAACCAAATTATGCATAATCAAAACCAAGCACTTTGATTCACAAAAATCCGTTAACGAAAGTTTCGTTCCCTTTAGGAAAAACAAACACATAATTTTCCTAAAACACGACGAAACTTTACAAACATAACTCAAAAAATAGTGAAATGCACACAAATTCCTTGAATTTGCTTAACTGAAACCCTTGATAATGCTAGAAAGCATTTGAATGTTTAGCTTATTGGATGAATTTGGGATTAAAAAGAAAACCAACTGATAGTTGTAGCATTCACATGCTTGAAGACAACAACCAAGAAGCAGATCATCATCCATGTATAAAAATGGAGCTGATGTATATATTGAAAAAGGAAACATGCCTAGAAGAAGTGGTCAAAGCCAATGTAGGCATGCAAAAGGAGAAGATTAGGGTGAAGCACTAAAAATGTATTGATTGAATTTCCATTGATGCCAACATGGGACTTGCAGTGGCCCCACAGGTTGTCATTGATGCCACCAAGTCCCTCTTCCAGTGCACAAGTATGGATGATCCCAGTACCCTCACATCCAGTGCCTTAGAGCCCTTGTAGAGATAGTGATTATAGAACTGCGATTCATTGAGCTTGAAGTCTTCAGATTGAGGAAACACTTGTATAAGCAACATTGACATGGGCATGAACAAAATCCGTGGTGACTTGGTATGAGCTTGAACACCTATGTAGTGGAAGATATTGGCATGCGAACATAACTTGGAATTTGGCATGATGCATGTGAAGTTGCTGTGTTTGAGAAGACTCATGGTGACCAAACTTTTGACATAACATCAGAGCACACTCACTATACCCTTGATGACTGTCATATCTTTGCATACATGAGCAGACCTATATGAACAAATTCCTTGATGACTTGGCATGAAGACTATGAACAGACTCTCGAGCAACAAGTTGATTATTGTTGTTTGTGTAGAGGTATGTGAGTAGATGGATGAGTTGAGCAGATATGATTGTGTAGCAGATTGATGACAATCACAGATTGACATCAAGCTTGCAAGCCGAGTCTTTCACTTGAGGATTGGACTCCTCAACCCTTTCTTAGTTGGAGCTAAGAAAACCAGGACGGGTCTTGCCATAAGAGTTGGTGTTCTTTTCATCAGTTGGTGCTAATTGTAATCACGAAGATTGAAGTCTTCCATTACCATAATTAAAGCTTACATTACATATATTACTGTGTCTCTCTTTGATATGTTTATTGTGCTTATCGTTTAGTTGATGAATATGATAATGTGATTGGTAATATAATGCTTGATATACTTTGATCGATTGATAAAAGTTAAAAAGGGTTAAATTGATCACACAATGAT
>LPNX011195918.1:0-17348 GCA_001517045.1 Pseudotsuga menziesii
ATACAATTAGCCATTTCTTTTAAAGTGCGGTTCTTCCATTTAGCTACACCATTTTGTTGTGGTGTATATGGAATAGTGTGTTGTTGTTGGATTCCTTGTTCAGTGCAAAAAGTAGTGAACTTGTTGTTGACATATTCTCCTCCATTGTCATATCTTAACTTAATAATTTGATGACCAGATTGTTTTTCAACAAGGGCCTTTTAGGCCAAGAACATGTTCAATACTTCACTCTTAAGTTTTAGGAAGTAAACCCAAGTGCGTCTGGAGTAGTCATTAATGAAAGTTAAGAAATATTTGAAACCAGAAAAGGAAGCAGATGGAAGAGGGCCACACAAGTCACTATGCACAAGCTCCAATGGAACCGAGGCACGCCAAGAGGCACGTTTGTCAAAACTGTCCCAATGATTTTTTCTGAGTACACAACCAGAACAAACACCATCCTTGCAAGATACCATTGGAAGACTAGTCACCATATTGTCTTTACATAGTTGTTGCAATGAGTGATAATTTAAGTGACCAAATTGCTCATCCCAAAGTTTGCTCAAGTTATCACTATGAGCAACACAAACTGAAGGAAAAAGTGATGACCCAAAGTTTTTAAATTTGTACAACCTGGGAATATCATCAACAGTTCCAATAGGAAGGACATTTTGAGGATTTTTAAAATCCTTGATTACAACTTGGTGAGGTTTAAGCGTCATAGTTTTACCTTCACCCGAATGAGTAATTTGATAGACTGATAAAAAATTGCAGGAAATTTTTGGAACACATAGTGCATCACTGAAATGACCATTTTCTACTGGAACTATTCCAGATTCTACAACACTTAGATATCTATCATCGGCAACAAATATTTGCTTGGTGTTACATTCATGCATAGTAGAAAAGATGGTTTGATCCTTAGCCATATGATAAGATGCTCTAGAATCAGTGAGCCATTCATTTGAAGTAAAAGAGGAAGATGTAGTATAAGAGTAACCAGAAGCACAAAGTGCATGTCCATGAGAGGTAGATTCTGAAGATGAATCTAGGCTGATGTGGTGTTTCTTCATCATTGCTTCCAAGGCTGCCATCTTCTTGAAACACTTAGATTCATCATGGTTATATTTCCCACAAAAATTGCAATGACGCTCAGTCTTCTTTCCTTTTGGCTTGGATCCTTTGTCATTTTTTAAAGAAGGAGCTGACTGAGAGGGTTTCGAACCCTTGTTGTTTGGCTTATTATTGCAAAAATTTTGTTTCTTGGCAGGCTTTGAATTTTCTTTCTGTTGGGACAATAAGGATTTCCCAGATGTATCTGCATTGTTAATTATTTCAAGATGAATGAGCTTATCTTGCTCTCTAATTAAGGAATCACAAAAGGATTCAAGACTAGACTCTTGATAGCTAGGTGCAGTCAAGGATTATTTTATGGAGTAGAACATAGATACAAAAACAGAATATGCAGGTCCAAGTTTGGAAAGAATATGATAAATACATTGTTTGTTTTATTTCTTGATCTTGCATTCCTCACATAAGAGTCTAAGAGTTTTATACTTAGATAAATAGCCTTGAATGCATGAAAAATATTTGGATTAAAGGAAATCAACTCATTCTCAATTTGATGACCCTGAATTTCATTGTGTTTACCAAACACAGATTCCAACTTTTCCTAAGCTTTATCAGGTTCATCAATTCCAGATATGTGGAATCGCAAATCAGTAAAGATTGGCATCCCAATCAATCCACGAGATTCATCACATCTATTTGTCCATTTAATTTTCTTATCATCATCAGTGGGTTCTATTTATTTCCCTTATGTTATCTTCAAAAGTCCCCTACTTTGCATAACATCCTCCATATGAGATTTCCATGAGAAATAGTTAGAAATTGTAAGTATAATATCACAAGGGGCAGCCATACTATAAAATAATGACTGAAAGAATAGAAACTAACTATCTGGATGCAAAGAGCTCAAAAAAATATGTGATTTTAAAAAAAAATGGCACTGAAAACTGATTCTGGATGATGAAGTTATGCTTGATCAAAGAAAATGTTGAAGATGTCCCCAATAGTGATGTGGCAGATATTAACTTAACCAACTAAAAAAAAAAACCCTTCTTCCCAAGATGAACATTTGACAATCACTTACAATAAAGTTACTTTCTAAGTGAATCACTTTTGTAAAATAAGTGATGTTCACTTTTACAATAATGTTACTTTTAAATAGTGCGGCAATAAATTAAAAGACTTATGTGACTCACTTTTTTATTTTATTTTATTTAAGTGTGATGCACTTTCACAATAAGTAACTTGAAAATAGAAATTGCATGCACTAAAAAGTAACTAGACAAGACTTGAACTCAAAGACTTATCAAGAAATAAAGCAACTTTGAACCAAGTGAACTAAGTTTAAAAGGTACGTAAAAGAATGGAAAGAGGAAGGGGGCGTTTGTTTTTTTTTTACTCTTCTCTCTCGTTTTCTATGCTTGCCTTTTTTTTCTGCAAATCACAAGAAAACGAAAAACAAAAAAACAAAAAAAACTTTTCCACACTATGGGTGGGGTTAGGTCTTAGTTAGCTTACCCAGAAAGTCTATGTTTTCAAATTTTCTCATTGTTTCTGATTTTCCGTGGTCGCACAATGTGCATGGCAAAGAGCATACGTAGCCAATAATACAATAAAAAAAACTTTGCCTTCCTGTTTTCAATTCGCCGCGATCGCGCAAGATGCACGGCAAAGAGCATACGCAGCCAGGGAAGGCAACAATCCGAGACTAAAACAGTAAATATATAATGATAAAAACTGATAAAATATGAGAGATTTAAAAAAAAAAAAATCTATCATTGTAACATTATACCTTCAGATTTGCCGAAATGGGTGATCCATTGATCAAACGGAAATAGTTTTCGATGAAACAAAAACTATTTACCAATGGAAACGATGCTCCAGAAAAAATGGAATAGCTCCCACAACCCACAAATGCACAGAAAATACAGAACCAAAAACCCTTTTAAATTTTCGGCAACACCGGTTCCAGATCTTAATCAAAACCGAAAGCGGATCTTGATAAATGCTCTAATACCATGTTCGGGTACACAGGGTAGTCCCAAAAGATCAAAAACTTTAAGCAACCACTTCACACAAATAGATCATAGATCAACACACTGATGTTTGTCACGTGGTTAAAACCCTCGAGAGGGAAACAGACCATGGCCCCAGCCAAATAGCTACTTGGAACAATTTATTATGCAAAAGAAAGAAAGCTACATGAGCTTCTCATAATCGATCAACTAGCTAAGGACCCTCCATTCTCTTTAAATAGAGATCATGGACCAATCAGGTGTTAAGCCACAAATTAATGGTAGGTATGATCTAAGAGAAGTTGAACTGTCCGATCACTTTCTGTCTAGAGCATATCGTGACCGTTGGATTAGAATATTTACAAATGCATACTAAAGAAACACACTTTACCTAATGGATATATTACACAAGCTGATCTTAACTAACTCCTAAGTGTCTAAATATCTTAACATACCTAACAGCTAAAATGCATGAGAGCTCTATGAAGTCCTCAATTAATGTCTCTAATTGGGTTGGTACACTTGGGATCGCTCTTGTCATCGACACATAGATTGTAGATACCTAGTAGGGATAGACTTTCATAGTGTTCTCATTTATTTATATACTAGTGTGCATCTCATCTCTATCATTCCATGATCCATTTATAGTTTCTATTCACTGAACATGTTTTCTTTTCTTCAGATAATTATATAAAAATATGTAGTATTGATATATTATAAATGATATATGTTTTTTATGAATGAGTCTAATGTTTCACATATGATGATCAGACTATTAAAAAAAACATGTTTATGGCCATTGGTTGGGTATATGGGAAAACTTCGATGTCTAATCATAAACTGGAAGCCAACAATCTAGTGGGTGGACTTCAACAAAATCCATAAAACTCAAAACGAACCCTAATTCTCTGCCACACAAAAGATAATTATGGTATCTCACTGCCTGGAATTTACGATAATTCAACAAACTTGTAGATTTGAAGTCCAACTCTGCTTAGTTGATTGTAGATTGGGTAGCTTGTTAGGTTCTCCCTCTTTATTCTTCATGATTTCCATGGCATATTTCTTGCGGGTTTTGATGTGATTTGATAGCAATTGGCTCCACGATTTTGTCCATTTTTTAACTGAAACATCCCGTGGATAATGTGATCTATGCAAGTGTGCCTTTTATTAATGCTAACATATTTCAAATGGTAAGATTTTAACTACGTCGTGATGTGATAATTGTAGATATTTCATATCTCTTCTCATTAACAAATGTGTCAGGATTGTTGGATTTATGGAGACTCGTAGACCTCTAATCCTTCTCAATCTGATGACCATAGACTTGGGGATTTGGTATGATGAAAATTAGTTGATCTCATCCAATATATTCGGTGGCTTCCTCAACTTTTTAAGATCATTGAATAGGTCGGATATCCGTAGCCTCGTTATGCTTACACATGACATATGCTTTGGCTTATGAATATGATTAAGCGTTTATCTCCAAGTTCAAGCCATCTTATGTTATGAGACCAACAACACTCATGAAGTACAATAAATATCTCATCGTCCTTGTTATTCTCAGACACCAAACTCTTAAAAGATAAATAGTACAATTTCAATCTGTTACTCTCCTACAAGACATTTCTCTAAAGGAGATTGGTGCATTCTACAATGTGCTCCATGAGATTTTGATTCAAAAATATATGGAGGTTCCATACATATAACAATAGATGGGCTTCATCCTCAATACAATCTTATAAAATCAAACGATTTCTAGGAAATTTAATCTTTGGAATTCTTCATTTTTGTAACACACGAATAAATGTAAATTATTATTCTTTGAATATTTTATTTTTTTCAAATATTTTGACGAGAAAGTCAAAATAGATATAATGAATTATTTTTATTTAATAATTATAAAACTAAGAGGAATCACAACTGAAGTGGTTGTTGAAAGAGTGTTTGTTGACCCACAAGTGGAAAATACAAGTGGCGAAAGCTACTAAGTGAGAACTCAAGTGATGCAGGATGCATCTTCCCCAAAATCAGGTCAAGACTTTTGGTGGAGTGCTAAAGAGCAGGAGGCTCATAAATGACCAAGTCCTAGGAAAAATGCTATATAATAGTATGTCCATCACGCAAGCACGAGGCTAGCGATGAGTGGGGAATTGATCCGTTAATGCAAGAGATAACGCATTCATCTTATTTTGTCCTTGTGGTTTAGTACATATGATCAAGGGTTATGGAGCAAGTAAGACTTGACTGCTCTAGGATTTGGTTGGGAGTAACGACAGCTTCAGTTTTGTCTTCCCGACAATGGTGTTAGGTTCCCTATTTCTATTTCTATTTCTATTTCTTATCTATTTAAGTATTGTTAAAATATAATTCGAGTATAGATATGATTCGTACTTACATTTTTTAGTAATTGATACTATGCATATGTTCCTATCCATTTACCTTATGATTTAATATAATTGTTCTTTATAGTAGAGAAATCGCAAAGTTATTATCTTAATCTAAATTAAAATAATCTTTGTTTGGGATTCCATACCGAATTAGAGTAGGCTCTAATATCATCCTAATTAGGAGACTGAATGAAGGTATTTTTATAGACCTGAGTAAATATTTTAAATTACATTTCCATATGTTCTTTTAAAATTATTTGAAATGTATTTCATTCAACTAATCATATTTCCTAGAAGTCAGTGTTTGCATACAGAGCTTATCTCTGTTCTAGAACTGTATTAGATTTATAACTATTTCCCAATTAAAAACTATGTTTCATATTACCTATGGTTACAATTAGAATCCACTAATATAGTTAAAACAACAAAATTATAGAGGGTACTATTAATTTAAACTCTGAATCGAATAACCTAGCAAGAATTCAAATCACATGAACAGTAAGCAAAAAGATACTAGATTGTCGCATAGAACGATATAGGGTATACAAAGTAGAGCCAGAAGGCTTTCTTTCCATAACAAACATCTAGATCACAGATCAAGATTGGAAATGATCTCAATAGTAAATATTATACAATAATACCATAATATCCAGCACATATATGATTACTAAGTCAAACAACAAATAGTTGCACGATTGATGTCAGATGGGTAACCATGCCCTTTGTAACTAAATCGAGTCTAGATTCATTATAAACATTTTATAACAGCTCACAGATCTATATACTAAATACAATAATCAGATCTAGCAAAAGCTAAAGAATAAATTTAATACGGTCATTAAATATAAACACAGTCTCTAATCGCGGGTATCCAAACCCTGAGATTTATGGCTCTGTCCAAAAATATTTGCTTCCACACAATCGAATCACAAAGAAATTCATTTTTTAAGAACATTAATCATCCAACAAACAATGCATGGTTGTAAGACCATCAAAATGGAATCCATGGCTTTAATAAATAAACCACATATAAATTCGAATGGATATTATAAAAAATACAAATAAAAGAGAGGTTGATAAGTCATTTCTGCAGGATGAAGACCCATAAGGGTTTAATAAACACATAGTCCAAACTTATCTTCACAATAGTTGCGAAAGCCCTATTTTTAAGCAATCCAAGAACCCAATGGAGAACCATTGAAACTATCTATAAAATTAATCCTTACCACTTGGTTGTTGGCGCACTATTGATGCGAACCGAGCACATCCATGTCAGGAAGTTACATGCGCATCCAAGGAAACTGAGAAATGTCAAATTGCTTCCTAAGCAAAGACCGTTGTTAATAATATAAATAGAGTAGGGTTATGTATTCCTCTCCTTTGGAAAAGAAGTAATATGCCTAAGAGGAGGTGACCCTATCGCGACTCTCACCGGCTAGCTCACAAGATGCATTTCACGCGTTATGTAGTTAAAACCATTTAAATATGTTGAAATATTTTACACAAGGGAAATCATGATAGGGTAAAAACATTCCTACCTGACCGGAGATGTGTGGCTAGTAAGCCAAGTTCGTTGGGAGCTCCCATAGCTACCCAAACTCCACCTACACATCCAAAATAAAAAGTTAGGGCTTCTTTTAGGAATCGAATTGCACAGTCATAAAAACTTTTTAGTTTTAAAAGATTACCCAAAAATGAATATAGAGAGGGTCAGGGGTCGGCTCCTCAAGGACGCCCTTATTCCTCCATGTCTACAAAAATGAAGGAGAAAATTTAGTTAGATATTGCATGAACCAATAATCTAAAAAAAACTTCTTTTAAAACAGAGTAAAGCCAAATTAAGAAGTTTTCTACTTCGTTAAAGGCTTGGAAAACTCAGTGAAGGAACTATTCACTTCCTCACCGCGACAAACCAAAAAGGCCGAGGCCATCATGGTAGCCATAATACTGATTAAAACCTTCAGATATACCTTAGAATACAAGAAATAACTTTCATTAACGATCTCTACAAGACACGAGAGGAAGACGCATAAGCAGCCATGAAATGGCCAAGTTTTCTTCCAAGAAAAGTTACATACCAACTATTACGAGATTGAAAACCCTCAGACAGATTAAAAGTTGTATTAAACCCTTTGCCAAAATATTTGCAAGAGATCGTGACAAATGGAGGCCTGAGATCCATCTCGGACATGCCTTTACAACTTTTCTTTAAATGCGTGGTTGCACTCTCAACTCACAACTAGGGCAGAGTTATTGTCTCGTAAACCAAAACTGAAGGTATGCATGGAAAAACCTTGTAACTCCCATCGATGTCATGAAATAAACTATATTGTAACATCAACATATTATATGCCAAGGTCAAGGTTGGGATCACGACTATGGTGCTATCACCATGGTGCCCAAAACATTTCATAACCAAATCATTTCTTTACAAACCTTTAACCTCTACTTGCGCTAAGTCCCTCTTCCATTAATCATTTACTATAATTTTTGTTACCTTTTCCACCCTGTATAAGAGGGTGTGTTTAGAACTAGGTTATAGTTGTTAGAACTAGGCAATAGATGCTAGGACTAATCCATAGAATTTAGGCTTAAAATCCCTAGCAAAATAAATATTTACAATAAGCATAAAAAGTAGTGAGAACATCACCTTAAGGTGTGGCTATAGGGTCGTCGTCACTCATATGAAAATGCCACATGAGGTATAACCTGTCCATTCAATGTAAGAATCATTATAAGTTAATTTACACACATATTACTCATGACGACAAATTTTCATGTTGCAACCAAAGTTATACATGTTACAACAACATATTCAGATAAAAGAATAAAATATTTTTTTGGGGTGGGGGGTATTTTTTGGTGTGTGACAGAATGGTATCAAAGCATGGTTACAACACTTGTCCTAAATGATCCCAACACTAAAATGGATAAAAACAAAAAACTAACTTTAACTGAGTGTGGTTTGATTCTCTTATGAACATGAAGAGAAGGATAAACTTATTTTTTTGTAGGAAATTATGGCAGGTGTGGGAATGTCTGCGAAAGAGGAATCCCATCATAGGAATCTAGTGAAAAATGAAGAGGGTAACCTAAGGGAGGGTGAAATATGGGTAAATCTAAATGAAAGTAGAAATGACAGGCCATCTGAATTACAAAAAATCGTTAAAGAATGAGCATAACTAAAACAAGTTAAAGAAGTTAACGGACGTATTATGAAAGCACAGAAAGATTTAAATAACATTATGTTGTCTAAACTACATAGAAATGAAAGAGAGAAAAATAAATAACCTGAACATGTGGAAAAAACTACACCTTACAAACGTAAGGGAAGGAAACTAGAATTTTCCAAACATGAGAATGAATCTTCAAGTGAAGAATCAACCAAGCACAATATAGAAAAACATAAGGATTATAGTGAAAGTAGTGACAATAATCAAAAGAAAAAGAAATATAAACCTTATGAAGAAATTTCAAGTGAATTCAAAAAGATCAAACCTCCTATGTTTAATGGAGAGATCGAGAAATGGGAAGAAGTGTAAGCTTGGTTATCTGGAATGAAGAAATATTTCAAGATTTATAACTATTCTGATGAATTAAAAGCAAAAAATCATCATCTATAACTTAACAGGAAAATCAGATATCTAGTAGCAGGACATAAAGAAAGTAAAAGGTATAAAATAACGTTATGTAACATGGAGAACATTCAAGAAACATTTTAAACGAAAGTATCTCTCAGAAAATAATTATGAAGAAAAATCTAAAGAATTTTACAACTTCAGATTAGGTACTATGACCATGAAAGAACTCTGTAGTAAATTCTTAAGCTTACTTAATTATGTGCCTTATATAATTGATGAAAAACCAAAAATAGAATGCTTCCTCAGTTGTCTGCCTCTTATGTTTAAAGAGAGGATTGAGTAAGGCAATCTGAAAATGCATGAAGATGAAATGAGAAAGGAAAACTTCTGTTATGATCTTAATACGACTAAAAGGGAAAATACACCTAACTAGAAAACTAAAATATGTGACAACTTTGATCAGAGAAAGAAAAATACTAAGTTTTACAAGAATATTGGGAATAATTGTTGGGGATATCAACGGAATAACTATAAAATATTTAAACCACAAAACCTAGCAGCAAATGAAAGAGTACCACCCACTACCTTTAATAAAAACATTGCACAGAGGGAACCACTAAAATTATGGGAATGTGGCGATCCATATTACTTTAAAGACTGCCCCATAAGAAAGAATTTTTTTAATAATGTTCACTCAATCTAAGAAGCTGCTACAGTTGGGGATATGGAGAAAAGAATTCCCGAAACCAATGCAACATTGGAGAATCGACAAGTAGATCATCAGACTTCAATGGTCAAAATCGAAGGTATGATGAAAGACCAACCCATTTCTATACTAATTGATCCAGGTGCAAGTTTAAGTTATGTATCACCTAGGATTGTAGAATTATGAAAATTACAACAAGAAAATTTTGACAAATCATGGCTGGTACAAGTAGCCACAATTACAAAACAAAAAGTCACTAGTTACGTGAAAAACTGTGAAATTGGGATGAATGAATTGAATACACGTGCTAATTTAAACATATTACAGTTAGGGTCTTATGATTTGTTGATAGGAATGAATTGGTTAGAGAAACATAGAGTTATGTTAAACTGTTATGATAAAACTTTCACATGCTTATATGATAATGGTAATACAATTAATGCAAAATGAATTCTTAGAAAAGTTACGATAAGAGAAATCTATGCCTTACTGATGAAAAGGTTTGTACATAAGAGATGCAAGGTTTTTGCAGTCTATGTAATGGACGATAAGGATAAAGATAATCAACTTAAAATTGAGGATATACCAATTTTAAAATATTTTAAAGACATATTTCTGGAAGAAGTTCTTGAACTACCACCGAAGAGGGACATAGACTTTATGATCGATCTAGTACCAAGGGCCCATCGAAATATCCCTATCGGATGAATATTATAGAGCATACTGAAATTAAATCACAATTGCGGGAACTAATTGATAAAAAGTACATTCAACCTAGTGTTCCCCCTCAAGGAGCACCAGTCTTATTTGTAAAGAAAAAAGATTGCACTTTAAGACTATGTATAGATTATTGCCAATTAAACCAGATGACTATTCACTACAACAAAACCCTGTGATTAACGTCTCTTTTAGCTTCCTTTTTAGCGTCCACTATCACTTTTAGTGTAATTTTCATCATTTTTTGGACAAAGTGGACACTTTTCCATGGGATGGCGCTTTCAATGGAGTTATTTGCATCCCTTTTTAAAAGTTGGCACTATGTTTTATGCTAATTAGCATCCCAATTATCAACCCAATTAGAGTCCTTATTAGCATCCCAATTAGCGTCCAAATCAGCATCCCAATTAGCATCCCTTTTTAAAAGTTGGCGCTATTTTGGACACTAATTAGCATCCCAATTAATGTCCCAAATAGCATCCCAATTAGCATCCCCATTAGAATCTCAATTAGCATCCCAATTAGCATCCCAATTAACGTCCCAATTAGTGTCTCAATTAGCATCCCAATTAGCGTGATTGAAAACATAGAGGTAAATGCCCAACTTAAGATACTAGAAGATGGGAATTCACATGGACACACATATCACACACACACACACATTGCAAATCTAAGCTTGTCTCTATGTACTCTTCGAGAGTGACTTTTACTTGGCACTTGAATTTAATCAGAAAGGTATTTAGACATATGAGTTGAACTTATAACACTAAGACCAATGACTTGTATAACTATATTACAAACCTAGGGTCACCTCCATATTCTATTTAGTTCTACCATTTTTAATGTGTAGGGACTACTTTTTGTTTATAATATTCAAATATGAACTAATATGATTTTATCATTCACCCCCTAGGGCCTACTTTTTGTCTACAATATTCAAAGATGAACTAATCCATCATATATTAATCCTTAAATTATGCACATATCTCTTTCTTAGGTATTCAGGGCCCATGTGGTGGTCAAATGCTCTATCCATGAGTCATTATTAATAGTTATATAATAATTGAGGATTTGTGTATGGGTTTATAAACCCCGCACAATATATGTTTCAAGACGGTTTTAGAACCCCCCCCCCCCACCAAAAAAAAAAAGTCAAGGGAATTTTACTTTTAGAGGCGGTGTTTTAAATACCATTGTCAAAACTTCAATTCTTATGAGTTTTGGTGGGGGGGGGGGTTAGAAGCACTGCCCCTAAATATATTTTTCAAGTATCTTCTCAATATCCGTCATGTTGAAGAGTACTGCAATTTACCACTAATTACCCTATAATTGACCCCTAATTAACCTCATAATTGACCCCTAATTATTACCCCTAGTTAACCACTAATTGCACCTAAATGACCCCTACTTAACCACTAATTACCCCTAAATAATCCATGCTTACCACTAATTAACCCTTGATACCCTCTAAATGGTCCCTACTTTTTTAGAAGGAAAACCTCGTGGATAAACCCAAGGGATGCTTCTAAACATTCATATATGGCATATTACCTAGTAAAACCATTGATGTAGACTAGTGTGCCTCACACACAAGGATTTGAAATGGGCACATGACGCCATGAACCTAACTAAATTCCCAACATCATGGGAAACCTTGGTTTAGTTAAGCCCTTGGGATAAATTGACCCTATTTACCCATATTTGACCCATAATTACCCCTAGTTAACTCATAATTGACCCCTAATTTCCATTAATTATCCCCTAACTACCCCCTAATTGTCCTTGTATTAACCCCTAATTTCCACTAATTATCCCCTAACTACTCGCTAATTGACCCCGTATGAACCCCTAATTACCACAACTCATTACCTAATAATTACCCCTAAATGACCCTTAATTACCCGTAATTGACACAAATTACCCTTCAATGATCACTAATCAATCATTAATTACCCTTCATTTACCCATAATCACCCATAAATGACCCTTAACTCTGCGCGGGGCTCAAGTCCATCACATAGGCCTTACAAAGGGAATATTTTGGATTGTGAGTGGGATATGATGGCCATTTTGGGATGTATATTACATCCGCCGCTACAGTGATGTATATTACATTCATCGCTAGAGCGACGAATGTCACTAGTACTGATAATGTATTCACAATTTTCAAATTTCCATTAACTTATCAACATTTTGTGGCCCTTGAAACTAAAAATGTTAGGGTTTCCATGAACTTTTTAACACAAAAGGCCTATAGTGGGACAAGCCCTTTAGATAAGGAAAGTCTTATACAACATTTTGAAAATAATAATAATAATATTTGTTATTAAATTTATCGTGTCACCAAAAATTGCTATCGAGGAAAATATATATTGCAATAGGTTGTCTTTAGGGTTTTTAAAAATATATCTAAGGTTTTTGTCTGTTCTTTTTTGGGTTTATGGATTGATGTGTATCACATACATGAAGCATATTTTGGATATAATCAAAGTAAGTTGCATGTACTCTACTCATAAGATTTGAAAAAACAAAACATTAAATTAGTACGATTGCATCATTTATGCACATCAAAGGTCAACATGGTTGAATCTTGCAAATAATTTGTAAATAGTTTTATAATGTTTTATTATTACATTGGCATGGCCCATAACTTTGATATCAAATTCATGAGGTAATATCAAAGATAATCAAAATTTAATTTGTATTTTAATGTACAAAAAAATCATTGAATTTAGTACCACTGACAAATTCCCATAGTTGTACTTTGGATTTGTTTTTAAGGGAATACCTTTACGAAACTTATTAGGTTTTCAGGATTCTTGTTTGGTTAAAGTGTTGTTCGGGTACAGAGGGTACTCCCAAAAGATCGAACACCTTCAACAACCGCTTCACACAAATAGATCACAGATCAACACACCAATGTTTGTCACGTGGTTAAAACCCTCGAGAGGGAAATAGTCCACGACGCCAGCCAAATAGCTACTTTGAGCAATTTATTATGCAAAAGAAAAAGTTACATATGAGCTTCTCATAATCGATCAACTAGCCAAGGACCCTCCATGCTCTTTAAATAGAGATCATGGACCAATCGGGTGTGAAGCCACATATCAATGGTAGGTATGATCTAAGAGAAGTTGAACCGTCGGATCACTCTATGTCTAGAACATATTGTGACCATCAGATTAGAATATTTACAAATGCATACTGATGCATACTAAAGAAACACACTTTTACCTAACGGATATATTACACAAGTTGATCTTAACTAACTCCTAAGTGTCTAAATATCCTAACATCACCCCTTAAGAACAACTTGGGATAGGATTGAAGGATTTACAAAAGTGACACTATTAGGAGAAGAAAGGAGGCATTAGAGCCTACGCACCCTTAAGGACACCTTCCTGAACTCCTAACATAGATCGAAGTTTAGAAAACTTCGCTTCTGTAAGAGACTTGGTAAATATGTCTGCAACTTAATCATCTATAGGGCAATAGAGCACTTCAATAACACAACCATGAACAAGATTTATGATGAAGTGCATGTGTAGCTCAATGTGTTTGTTGCGCTGATGTAGAATTGGATCTTTGGAAAGCTTGATGGCATTTTGATTATCGCACTAAAGTGGAGTAGGCTGCTACTGCTCGAATCCAAACTCTGAAAGGATATGTCAAAGCCATAAAGCTTCCTGACTGGCACTAACTGTGGCTTGATATTTTGCTTTTGCTAAAGAAAGAGCAAGATCTTATTGTTTCTTACATGCCCAAGTTACAAGTCTAGATCCCAGACTAAAAACATAACCTACAGTAGACTTTCGATCATCAGGATTATCGGCCCAATCTGAATCAATGAAACCAACCAACAAAGGTTTCCCCCCTATACTATAATGAATCCCAAACTAAATTGTACCTCAAATATATCGAAGTATTCTTTTTGCTACTTTCCATTGACTTTCATGAGGAGTTTGCATATAACAGGAAACACAACCAATGACAAAGGAAAGGTCGGGACAGTAATGAGTCAAGTATAAAAGACTACCAACAAGCTGATGATACAAGGTGGCATCTACTTCAGGGAAAGTACAAGTGGAAGAAATTTTGACTCTATACTGGAAGGGAGAAGGGGTTGGTTTACAATCTTCCATGTGGAAGAGACGAAGAAGGTTACAAGCATACTTAGACTAGGAAATAAAGATTCCTTCTTTGGTTTGCAAGACTTGGAGACCAAGAAAATAATCCAAATTTCCTAATCCTGACATTTCAAAAAATTTCTTAAGACTGGATTTCAAATGGGTTATAAGTGTAGGGTCACTACTAGTAAGGATAAGATCATTAACATAAAGAACAAGTATGATGAGATGGTTTCCTACTTTCTTGGTATAGACATTAAGGTCAGAATGGCATCAAGAAAAACCAGTGTCAAGGAGAAAGCTATCCATTTTGGCATACCAAGCTCTAGGAGCTTGCGTAAGGCCATATAATGATTTCTTAAGGAGACAGACAAGGCTAGAGTTATCTTGAACATATACGAGAGGTTGTTCCATGTAAATTTACTCCTTTAAATCACCACGTAAAAAGGAATACTTAACATTCATTTGATGGACTTCCTAGTTATGTAAGGCGGCAAGGGAAAGAACAAAGCAGATGGAATTCATTTTTGTGATACGAGCAAAGGTTTCATTGTAGTCAATCCCTTCAACTTGGGAAAAACCTTTGGCAACTAACCTTGCCTTAAGTCTTTCAACACTTCCATATGATGCATACTTAGTTCTGTAGACCCATTTACATCTAACAAGTTTTCTTCCTTTTGGAAGAGGAACAAGATCCCAAGTATCATTCGCCATTAAGGAACGATATTCTTCATCCATAGCTACATACCAATCTGGATTTCCTGAAGCTTCTGCAAAAGTTTATGGATCATGATTCTTGGAAACTTGAGCCAAAAGGGAAGAGGCTCACTGAAACTAAGAACGTGTTCAACGTTGATCTCTAGGATCACCGACAAGGTCACCAGCTGCTTCACATGTTGAACTGACCCATTGAGGAAGTATTGGTGCTGGTGCAATTGGAGGAACATGACCAAGCGGAGGTGGATTTTCATCCTTGCTATCATCATCAGAAACTGGAGTTGGAAACTTGTCAAGGAAGTTGGAAGAAGAAGAAGAAGGCACAACCATTGAATCATGCTCGCAGGCCAAAGATGGCACACCCACCAAGTTAGGCTCGCATGCCAAGAGATTTTCATCAAATTTAACATATCTTGTAATGATTATATCATGTGAATGGGGATGAAGAATTCTATAACCTTTTATATCTTCAGAATATCCAACAAATATGCACTTTTCACTTTTAGGCTGCAATACTTTCCGTTTTTCATCCAGAATCTGAGCCCATGCTTCACAACCAAACACACTAAAGTGACTTACATCTAGTTTAATTTTACTCCATGCTTCTCCTCGTGTTATACCTTGTAACACTTTAGTGGGTCTATGATTAAATATGTAATTTGAAGAATTTATGGCCTCAGCCCAATATTGAAGACTTAGTCCCTTAGATTGGATCATACAATTAGCCATTTCTTTTAAACTGTGTTTCTTCCATTCAGCTACACCATTTTGTTGTGGTGTATATGGAACAATGTGCTGTTGTTGGATTCCTTGTTCAGTGCAGAAAGTAGTGAAATTGTTGTTAATATATTCCCCTCCATTGTCAGATCTTAACTTAATAATTTGATGACCAGATTGTTTTTCAACAAGGGCCTTGTAGGCCAAGAACATGTTAAATACTTCGCTCTTAAGTTTTAGGAAACAAATCCAAGTGCGTCTGGAGTAGTCATCAATGAAAGTTAAGAAATATTTGAAACCAGAAAAGGAAGCAGATGGAAGAGGGCCACACAAGTCACTATGCACAAGCTCCAAGGGAATCGAGGCGTGCCAAGAGGCACGTTTGTCAAAACTTTCCCTAAGATGTTTTCTGAGTACAAAACTGGAACAAACACCATCCTTGCAACATACCATTGGAATACTAGTCACCATATTTTCTTTACATAGTTGTTGCAATGAGCGATAATTTAAGTGACCAAATCGCTCATGCAAAAGTTTGCTTAAGTTATCACTATGAGCAACACAAACTGAAGGAAAAGGTGATGACCCAAAGTTGTTAAATTTGTACAACCTAGTAATATCATCAACAGTTCCAGTAGGAAGGACATTTTGAGGATTTTTAAAATCTTTGATTACAACTTGGTGAGGTGTAAACATCATAGTTTTACCTTGACCCGAAAGAGTAATTTGATAGACCGATAACAAATTGCAGGAAATTTTTGGAACACATAGTACATCACTGAAATGACCATTTTCCACTGGAACTGTTCCAGATCCTACAACACTTGGAGATCTATCATCACCAACAAATATTTGCTTGGTGTTACATTCATGCATAGTAGAAAAGATGGCTTGATCCTTAGCCATACGATAAGATGCTCCATAATCAATGAGCCATTCAATTGAAGTAGAAGAAGAAGATGCAGTATAAGAGTAACCAGAAGCACAAAGTGCATGTCCATGAGAGATAGATTCTGAAGATGAATATATGCTGATGTGGTACTTCTTCATTGCTACTTCCAAGGCTGCCATCTTCTTGAAACACTTAAAATCATCATGATTATCTTTCCCACAAAAATTGCAATGACGCTCAGTCTTCTTTTCTTTTGGCTTGATCCTTTGTCATTTTTTAAAGAATGAGCTGACTGGGAGGGTTTGGGAACCTTTTTGTTTGGCTTATTATTGTGAAAATTCTATTTCTTGGGAGGCTTGGACTTTTCTTTCTGTTGGGACAATAAGGCTTTCTCAGATGTATCTGCATTGTTAATTATTCCAAGATGAATGAGCTTATC
>LPNX011195918.1:17909-47568 GCA_001517045.1 Pseudotsuga menziesii
GATGTGGTTTTACAATAAAGTAACTTGAAAATAGAAATTGCATGCAATAAAAAGTAGCTTAATAAGACTTGAACTCATGACCTATTAAGGAATAAAGCCACTTTCAACCAAGTGAGCTAAGTTTAAAAGGTGCGTAAAAGAATGGAAAGAGGAAGGGGTTTTTTTTCTTCTAAAACTCTTCTCTCTCGTTCTCTATGCATGCCTTTTTTTCCTTCAAATTAAAAAAAAAAAACAAAAAACAAAAACAAAAAAAACTTTTCCACACAATGGGGTTAGATCTTGGTTAGCTTACCCGAAAAGTCTACATTTTCAAGTTTTCTTGTTGTTTCTGATTTTCCATGATCGCACAAGGTGCACGAAAAAGAGCATACGTAGCTGAAAAGATAAGAAAAAAATCTTTCCCTTTATGTTTCTGATTCGTTGTGATCGCACAAGGTGCATGGCAAAGAGCATACGCAACCAGGGAAGGCAATAGTTCGAGACTAAAACAGTAAATATCTAATAATAAAACTGATAAAATATGAGAGATTTTAAAAAAATAAAACAAATCCATCACTGTAACATTATACCTTCAGATTTGCTGAAATGGGTGTTTGTGGAACAAATGGAAATGGTTTTCGGTGAAACGAAAACTATTTCCCAATGTTAACAGCGCTCTAGACGAAATGGAACAGCTCCCAGAGGCCACAAATGCATAGAAAATCCAAAACAAGAAACCCTTTCTATGTTTCGGCAACACCGGTTCCAGATCTTGATCAAAACCCAAAGCGAATCTTCATAAACGCTCTGATACCATGCTCGGGTACACAGGGTACTCCCAAAATACCGAACACCTTCAGCAACCGCTTCACACAAATAGATCACAAATCAACACACTGATGTTTGTCACATGGTTAAAATGTTTGAGAGGGAAATAGTCCATGGCCCCAACCAAATAACTACGTGGAGCAATTTATTATGCAAAAGAAAAAGTTACATATGAGCTTCTCATAATCGATTAACTAGACAAGGACCCTCCATGCTCTTTAAATATAGATCATGGACCAATTGGGTGTTAAGCCGCAAATCAATGGTAGGTATGATCTAAGAGAAGTTGAACCGTCGGATCACTCTATGTCTAGAACATATCGTGACCATCAGATTAGAATATTTATAAATGCATACTAATGCATACTAAAGAAACACACTTTTACCTAACGGATATATTACACAAGTTGATCTTAACTAGCTCCTAAGTGTCTAAATATTCTAACAAGTGCCACACCTTAGTAGGGTTAGTATTTACATATGGCCTAGCTTGTTTCATTTTTGTAAGTTCCATAAGGGAAGGAAATTATTGTAGTCATATCTTGATTTTGGATTGTTATTGACTTTAAAGGACCTTTCTTCTAACACTATAAGTCAAAAACATTATACTTGAACTCTTATGGTATAGGTTTGGTAGCTTTCTATCCTATAGGATTATGATAGAATCATCAACACAACCTCCCACCCATTTAGGCTATTCATTTCACCTTCAAGTTTAATTTCATATATTCATTTGCAGGTAGTTTATATTCAATTATGGAACATTTTTCTCTGCTATATTCAACTCTTTAGGATTTTCTAAATGCATAACTTGGTTTTGTATGCATATATATGGATGAAAGGCATACATGTGTGCACCATGAATCTTTATTTTAAATCAAGGCAACAAAGTTGTAAAAGCTTAATTCATGTAGTTAACTAGGTGGATTTCTAGCCATAGGGTGTTTTTCCTGAGTTTAAATAATGGCTAGATAATGTTTGAGAGGAATGCATTTAGATAGTTAATGTGTAAGTTGCTTGGCCCAGGTCTAAGCAATTAACTAATGTTGTTCAAAGAAAAGAATACATTAGAAGTGGATAACAAAATGACTTACCACTTTTTGTGTGAGAGATTTGACTATGGTAGAAGTCCCAAAATATATGGAAGGAGTTATCCCTATCTATTGGTAGACTGAATTGAAATAAATAAAAAAGGTTATTGCTTCCAATTCCCTCTAGTGGTATACAAAAACAAAATATATGCACATCAATTCTACTCCATATTTCATACCTACTATTCCTCAGAGATCAACCAATCAACTATGTGCATAAAACAAATACAACAGAAGCACATAATATATATGGGGACACTACATACAAGTATATATTTCATATTGGTTAGCATATCCACATGATACTCCAAAAAAACTCACTTGCGATACATATTTCACTGACATTTGTGTTTTTAATTTATTATATTCTTATCTATACTTTTGTTCACAAGTTTTTACTTTGTCAGCAATTGTTACATTTCCTTTAGTGTATCTAACAGTGTTACATTTTCTTCCACTCAGAAAAGGTTGTATGAAAATGCCCCCCATGGAGTTTTTTAATACAGGATTAGACATATGACCCCAAAGAATGACATAAACTATGATAATCTTCAGATCATTTAGCATAATTTTTTCTCATCTATGGTAATCTGGTTATGTTGCAAATATGTGTGTGCTTCTTGATTGTTTTAAATATTTCCCATAAACATAACAACCAATAAATTAAATGAAGACTATGTTGCAACTATTTTACAATGTAGTTTCCCTTCCTTGAGAACAATTGCCTTGTTGCTTCTTTGCAAATTCTATTTACTTTTACATATATTTGCATATTCCATATAGTAAACTTACTCCACAGATCATTAATCCTCAACATTTCCATATACAACAAAAACACTCAACTCACATATTTACCTTGCAATGCACTAGTTAAAAATATTCATATCCATTTCCATCTTTTTATACATGTTTTCAAGACAACTATTCCTTGTATAGTCCTTTCTCCTATGGGTATTTTCCTTTCAAAATTCCATTACAACTCAAAGAGCCATTGCTAATATACAATATAGATTATTGATTCATAAGTTCAATTTAATGCAATAAATAATAATAATAATAATAATAATAACAATATCAATATGAATGGCATCCAATTGCAAACTTTAATGTTTCCAAGGTTTCAAAGCTTTCATTTTTCCAGGGGTTTCAAAGCTAAGAATGTTGTCAAGCATAGCATCTCTAGAGTGTAGGCTTTCCAGGCACTTGTTTCTGCAATTACCATTTGGATATTGTGCAACGCGCTTCGGAATCCCCCTCACTCCATCTCCCCTTGAACCCTAGCTTTCGAGAGTTTTTATTTGACATTACAGTCAATTATTTTGGCCGAAATTTGGACCATGGGTGGTGACAAGATGAGAAGTTTAGAGTTACAATCCTTAGCCGATCAAGACGACGAAGGGGCGGTTGTCCAACGAAAATCGTCGAAGAAACAAACAAATGAACCAGAAAATTGTGATTTGGAGTTGGTGAGGAAGCCGAAGGAGAATAAAACCAGGAAAATGGACTTGACCTACAAAGCAAATGGTAGTGACAGGGTTATCGAGGAGAAAAAGAAGAAAAAAGAAATGGAAGATGCCATGGAAGTTGAAGGGTCTACAAGTAAGAAGAGGAAGAAAAGTGAAAAGAAAATTCTGTATTTGGATGAAAATCCATTGAACGCTATTCAAAATTATCAAAGCTTAGAGGAAAATGGCTATGTAGACTCTGCTGGAGGAGGATTCATTATAGAAACCCTAATGAATCAGAGTCACCCTGAAGGATTAGAGCTTTTCATTAGAAACTCTAATGAATCAGTTATTTATTTCATACACCCCAATGAACCTGGATTCTATCATAGTAACCCTCCACACGAGAAAGACGATGGCCTCGTTCAACCGAAGTTACACATGGATGTGTTTATAAACCTCTCCTTTGCAGATTCTAGGATTAGGGCGGCTGCTACATTAACTTTAGTTAAGGAGTTGTAGGAAGTCCAGAAGGTTTATGAGCAAAGTGATAGTGAGGGAAACGATGATGGAGATTTAAAGATAGAAGCTTCTAAGATGCTTGTTTGAAAAATTGTGCTCCGACTGTGAGATATGCCATTCGTCGACTTATTCATGGGGTTTCATCGTCTAGAGCTATAAGTTTTCTATCATCTAAGCTGAATTTGGTGCCAAAGGGTTGTATTTGGCAACAAGTTTTCTATTATCCAAGTTAATTTTGATGCCAAAGGCTAGTATGTGCATTGCTTGAAATATATTTCATTTTGATAAACAGCTTCAACGAATAGGTGGTCAAGAGAGAATGCTATAATGTTTAGATATGAAATAACTCGTTATCATCTAAGACAAGTGTAAAATATCAAAGATACAAGTCCCACATACTGAAATTGTATTGGCAGCTTTGGCCTAGTATTCCTCGAGCCAATGTTATTCATATGCTCAAGAACGAATGCTATCGTTTCACCGTTCTACGGTTAACGCCTATTATATCATTGTAATTAAACACATGATACAACCTAGTAAGTGCCTAAAGAATAAAATACTTCATTTAAGAGTTCAGTAGTATTTATATTACTAGCATGTTACTCTTTATATCCTGAACTTTAGATATCATATTTTCTTGTCCAACCATGTATTACAAGACATGAAAAACATTGTTTGCAAAAGACTGTTTTCCAACAGATTTAAATTTGTATAAACTAATCTTCCAAATTGATGGTAGCTCTTGCCTAGTCTTCCTCGAGCCAATGTTATTCATATTCTCAAGAACAAATGCTATAGTTTCAAGTCATGAAAAACAATGTTTGCTAGAAGATTTAAATTTGTATAAACTAATCTTCCAAATTGATGGCCTTTTACTAGGTTGAAACCTGACATGCCAAATATTTATGATGGGAAACTTGACTGTCATGCAAGTACGAATGTTTCCCTTTTCTCTCTTGCCTCCTGTAGAACATTTTTTAATTTTTTCAACTAATCTTCCAAATTGATGGCCTTCTACTAGGTTGACAGGCCAAATATTTATGATAGGAAACTTGACTGTTATGCTAGTAAGAATGTTTCCCTTTTCTTTCTTGCCTTCTATAGAACTTTTTTAATTGTGAACTTAGAGTATAGAAAGATGCCGGAACATATTTTCCTGTATACTATCATCTCTAGTCTTCATTAGAAATTATTTTTAATGCTCTAGTCTTAATCCACTATTTAATGTCTAATGACCTCCAATTGCTAGGTTGGTTTCAGTTTCAGGCTTTGTTATTTCAAATTTGGTATTCTGTAGTGTTTGGCTTTGCCTAAATTTGAATGCTTGATTGTTTCTTTATTCAAATTCATTACACACAGAGTTGGGAACATGGATGTTTCAGTTTGTTCAAACATTAGAGTTGTGTTTCATTCTATAATTGCATCTGCATTTGAAGAATAGAAAGCTGAAATCACAGAATCTGTTCTTGCATATTATTAACATGAATTATGTTTTTTGTTTTGAAGTAAAAAAAATTTGCAGAGTTTGAAATTGTAGATCATTTTTTGATGGAAGTGATATTTTCTTACTATTTTCCAGTTCTTCACATTAGGAAAATTTGTATTTACTTTCTTAATGTAAATCATATGCGATGGAAATGGTTACAAAATTCAAATCTATGTAGAGAAGTAAGTTAGAAAAACTATGTTACTAGATATGTAGGGGTTATCTATGGGATCCATGTATCCACAGTTCTGAACTACCTTCAGATCCACACTAAATCCACCAGAAAGGTAGTTCCCATAAACTAGGAAACAAATCTCGTGATCCAGTTCCGTGGCATACATACAGGGGATGGCCCATCTTAGGGAACCAAAACAAGTCACACAAATAACTCACATCCTAGGTTTGTAATAAACAAGTAGTCCAAGGTCTAAACTAATAACCTTAGGCTAATAGTAGTAAGGGGGCACAACAACAATAAACCACTAATCCAAATATGGATATTCAATAAATAAATATAACTTGCAAGAATACAGTCACAACCCAACAGAAGAGGCCACGCCTATCTAGGGAAAAGTCAAATAGTCCACAGCCCAGCCAAGGAGGGATTAAATCATTGATTTATATATCTTAAAGGGATCACACACAGTCACGACCCGCCAGAGAGGTCATTCCCAACACAATATGCATCTAAGAGTCATAGATTAGGTCTGAACAGCCAATGTGGGAAGAAATGTGGATAATGGGTCTCGATTCAAGATTCATCTATGGATCCTATGTCTGATCATTTCAGTTCATTTATTTGTATGATTAGCCATGCCTCAATCTGAGATGAGAAAATTTAATATAATTATTGACAAGAATAAGCATTCAATATAGAGCTATCGTGTATCTGTTACAGAGCCAAACATTCTCACGATGGTGCAGAATGTATATAATTGCATATAGAGTTCAAACTCAGAAGCGAACTTGAAAAGCCAAAACCCTTAATCAAATTGATTATATTCTCTTTGTAGATAGATAGATATTGTGGATGTTAGAAATAGAGGAAACATAGAACAACTTATTTGGGTTTTGATGAGAATAATGAGATGGTGGATTCTGTGTGACAATGGATGGTGTGATGTTATGGAGGTGAAGAAATGCATAAGTAGGCATCCTTGTTGGTGTTGTTGTGGCATGGATTTTATTCGATAAATATGGATACACTCTACTATCACTTATAACCAATGTGCTTCTCCTTTTGGTCTCCATCTTGTTTGTCTGGGCAACTGCAGCAGCTCTCATACACATGTGAATATTTATGACCTAAGGTTTTCATCAATCCCTTTTTTGAATATCACTACATGGGTGTAAGAGGTTTAGTTTAGAAGTTAGTAGGTCACATTTTTCAACCTTCCCGTTATTTTAATGCCATTGATAATGGAGTCATGAGTTTTTCCCACAATATAGGTCCCATTATCAATAATGGGATGTATCATGCTATCCTGAATCAGGCCTTGATAACATTTTATTTCAGTCCATGATATATTAGGGTAATGAAAAAATGGAAGATTGGACTGAAGTATATAAATTTTATTACATAGATGCAGGCATCCCCCTCCTCTGCCCGAATTAGAATTATTAGAAGATATGGTAAATGGCATACTGCATCAATATGATCCCTGATTAATTTTATGCTTACGGTAGCACATGATATTTCCCTTGGAAAATATCCCAAGCTCTTCCTCAAGGTTATGAAGAGATTTTGTCTTATGAATTGTACATCCATCCTTGCAAAGTTCCTTATAATCTGAATTATGTTCCTTGTCTATTTAGGTGTTTGTATGTATGTGGCTCATCTCCACTATTGGGGGTTGGTTAGACTTCCTCACACTTGGGTACACGAGTAAGCTATCATTTTCTCTCCTAATGGTCTCCAGAATTTTCTTTCATCCAACATTATTTAGTCCAAGGTTTGTGTTTTAGTAGTATCATGGTTCACTTATAGAATTTGAGAATTGGGGTCTGTTAAGGCTTTCCTTTCAATCTTTTCCTAGAGCATTGTTGTATGAAGTACCAAATATATTTTTCGGAATGGATTATTTGTGTGTTATTAGCAAGATGCCTAAAATCTTCCCCAAGGGAAAGAATATGTAGTAAATTATTTTGTGTTCATTACAGTTGGGGTAAGGTCTATTGTTGTGAGATAAACTTGTCCTATTCATTTGAATAGGTGAACCTGTGTTGAGGTTCTTAACAAAGGTTGTTTTCAAGCCAATGAGATCAGTTGTAAAGATGAGGAAGTTGGATTGCTACTTCTAGGACAGTGCAACATATGTTTTGATTTTTAACTTGTTTAGGGTTGGGAATCTCAGGGAATTTTCCAATTCTTATCATTTTTCCCAATTATGACTTCTATGTAATAGCATCCTGTAAGAAATATTTTGACCCTCTCCAGTGTGATGTTCTACCACTGAGCTACATGCCCCTTTCATGACAAGAATGATGGGAATCCTTACCAGTTCAATATCAAGGTTTGGATTGCTACCTCCAACAAAATACAGTTGGAGGCTTCAGTGTGTTGGTTTCATGTGACATATATTACCCTTTTAGAAAATTGAGTTGTTTATGCTTATGAAGTTATGCAATTTTCAAAGTTGGAGGTTATTTGTCTTATTTACGATTTTGTTCTGATTTAGAAATCTTATGGATTCTTCTTTTGTTGATGTGTTTAAAATATCTATCGTGAATGATGATAATCTGAAGTATATTGTTTTGCAAATACTTAAAATTTCTTGGAAGATTGGTATATCGAAACCACTTCATGAATATATTATTTATTTTGAATAAAATACGTCTTTCTATTAATAAACAAAATGGTACTTGCATTTAGATACAAAGGGATCCATGATAACAACCACTACAACGTATGTCTGATTGGAAAAAAAGCTTGTCCAATCATACTTCGCTGCACAGGTCATAACCAATAAAGTGTTTTTTAGGGCCATAACTCCCATGACAGACATGCATAAATAAACAAAGCAAGAAGGACAGTTCACCAGAATGAGATGTGATATCAAGTAACTGTTTGAATCATACCTACCTCAGGAGTGGGGTCTTTGTCCTCAAGGGGAGGTCCCTTGAACCTTCCACCAATTGTGGGATTAGGGTTGACCACAAGGGAATGCTATACTTCGTTTCTCTTCTTGGACTCTTCAAGTTTCTCTAGTTTAGAGACTTCCAAAGGGATGGCCAGAAACTTGTCAAATCAAGGAGCCTCCACCCTGCTATGCAGGGCATAAGAAATAATGTGGTTTTTAGTGCCATAAATCCCAAGAGAGACATGTATAAATAAACAAAGCAAGAAAGATAGTTGGATGGAGTGAGATGTGATATCAAGTAGTTTTTGGAATCATGCCCTGCCTCAGTGGTGGGGTCCTTTTCCTTGAGGGGAGGCCCCATCCATCAATTATGGTCTCAGGGTTGACCACAAGGGAATCCCATCTATCATTTCCCTGGTTGGACTCTTCATAGCAATCTAGTTTATAGGTTGCCAAAGGGATGGTCAGAAACTTGTTAAATCAAGGTGCCTCCAAGGGCTAAGGTGGAGGCCAGCATCTTTGCCTTTCCTGAAGTGCACGAACAACTTGACTTTCCATGTGATGAGAGTCTCTACAGCCACCAAAACTAAACCTTCAATCAATATCATACCCCCACTCAAATATTGTGTAAGTATGTTGGTGGATTTATCATTTTATGATAGTTATGAGGCAAGGGAAGGAGAAAAAATAGATGCATGTTCGGAGTGTTTTTTCTTGTAATTGTGGTACAGGAGATAAGTTGCAGGATACTACCATTTCAGGGCAGGCCTATTTTCAAAATATTTTAGATATGCTTGGACATGCCAAGGTTATGTCCAAACTATATATCCTTATTGTGTATGGCTTTTCCGCCTCTCTAGAATGTATTACATCTATGTTGAACATAGGACATGAGTGTGTCTTTTTTGGGATCATCCTGGTTCTCTCCCTAATTTATAATTGTAAAAAAGGATGGATTAGGTCATCTACTATAAGTTGATATACTCCGCCCTCTAAGTAACGACTGAACCAAACTGTAAAGACCCTACTAATAATTGGGTAAATTTTGGAAGTTGGAACTGACTAGTTATGTATTTTTGGTTGGGGAAAGTTATCAAACACTTAAATGCACATATCTAGATGTCACTGTATAAACCCAATATTCCAAATCTGAATATTAATGTTAACTGACACATGGCTTGGGTGGTATATTATGTCAAACACTTTGTCATATCTTTGTCTAAACTAATTTTTTGGACTAATTCTTTGTCTTAGATCATGGAATGATTGTTTCAAGCTTCATGTGTCATCATATTGTTATCAAAAAATGTGTATGTAAATATTTCATATACATGGAAAACCAAGACATTCACCACATGATAAGAAAAAGAACTATAGACTTCATTGACAATTCAAAAAAATAACAGCACATACTAGGGACTGATTTTTAAAGGAGATTTTCTGCCACTGTCACTAAATACACTTCCTTTTAATTATAGAGTGTGATGACCTTCATGTTTCTAACTAACCATCGAAATACTTTGCTTGATATGAAACACATTTACCAAAGAGATCTCCAATATTTGGCAGCTGAATAGTAACTGCCCAAGCTAAGCACAGTTTTTCATTTCTTTCACCACAAGGTACTCATCTTTCTCCATCAGATATTCCTGTAATTATTTAATTTGGATGATTTTCAACTCTCTTGTTACTAGGAAATACACGAGTTTGTTTAAATTCCCTAAACATGATTGACACTAGCCTTTTCAAACAAGTCAAGGATGTGATTAGTCTCTGGTATCTCGTCCTTCATTTTTAAGTGGTAGTTGTTTCAGTTCATTTTAACCGCCTTTGTTAAGGATTGAAATAACTCCATTTCTCAAATTCGTAATTCAACATTTTCTATACTTAATAAATCTCAGGATCACATAGTATCATGCAAAGAATAAAATTTTAATGACTAATAAATGTCGAAAACATTTCTTGAGATCAATTGAGATTAGCACATTGCGGTGAAACAATAATCCTTCAAACATTATTGTAATAAAGACAAATATTAGAACAATTCCAATCTTGTATCATTAGTAAGTGTCAAAATTTTATGAGTGTCAAGTGCTGATATAAATTTTCTGAGTGTCAAAATCATACACAACAATCATTTCCATCTCTATACAAGTCCTATTTTCACTTGAAAATAAAGGTATTTCTGAACAAGGTTTCTTACAATTTTTTTTTGCAAGCTTTAGTATCATTATATAGTGTGTTGATGACTTAAAATTACAACAATACCCTCTTATTGCAATATGGTGTAAATAATGGTTATTTTGCTTGAATATCATTGTATTCTCATTTAAGGATGTGCCTTCATGTCCTCTTATCATGGGTCTCTTAATGGAGTATGATTAAATATCAAACCTTAAACAAACATCAACACCAAAATCACAGTACTTCAACATTCAGAAATTCTTACTGTTCGTCAACTCTGGTTGGGGAAGTGTGGGATAACGTCTCAAAGGCATTAAACATAAATGTAGTTTCCCACCAATAGGCATCATTCTACAACCAGTGGTTATTAAACATATATTTGATGAGGTTTCTTTGTCTGACAGCTAGGGAAATTTTTTGGTTTAGAGTGGGTAGGAATATTACAGTACCTAGGTTTTTCCAGAGTACATCTCCATAACTGGAAAGTATGCTATAATAGAATTAGGTATGTTGATAAATTTTGTTAATGTAGTAAATGGTTGGTATTTGTATTATAAAATAAAATGTATTAACATTAAATAGGCTCCATTCATGTTATGTCCATAAATAGGTGCAAGGAATTTGTTTATGTTGGTAGTAGAAAATATGCACTGTTCGATTTCAATTGTTGATGAAAATCGAAGTTGGAATGTTTTCCTTATTAAGAGTCAACAAACTAAATAGGGTTTGAAAAATTTGAATTAAGAAAATAGAAAACTAATTATCCATTGTTAAGATTAAAGACTGCGTAGTAAGAACTTGTACCCAACCATCATATAGATATTTGACTTATCTCCTATTATCCATTGACTTATCGCTTGGTAGCAATGTCATAAGAGGTGAGATTGGTTGGTGAAGTGGGGAGATTCTATTTCTCACACTAGGGTTTGGGTCCTCTAAAAGGTGACATGTTTCCCCAAGAGGACTGATGTGCCTTGCAAGATTGGTGTTTCCTGACCATTTTTCCTTGTGGATACGCATTAGCTTAATGGAAGAAGGAACTTTGCTCATCCCATGGTGGATAGGATCCATGTGAAGCACCAACTATTGGGTTGATCATCCTCTTTTGATAATTATTGTTGATAGGTCTCATATAGTGGTACACTTACGGTTGCTAGAGAATAGTGATTTTTCCAATCCCATTAAGAGAATTTCTTGAGTTTTGTTCAAAATTCTTAGAAAATTTTTATGGATTTCATAACCTACTTGATCATATATTATGAACTTATACAATCTATCATCCTTTTTCGACCATTAGATACTCAAAGTTGTGTGTTGATCATTTTTACCATTATAGAGGACTCTATAAGTTAGGTTCTCAAATTATTAAAGGTTGCTAGCTCAATGGAAGAGTGCTTGCATTACAAGCATGAGGTTGGTGGTTCGATTATTCCATGCCCTAATAATATTATAATATCAATTAAAAAAAACTAAATTATTAACCAAAAAATAAGAGATAAGTGACCAAACAATGAGAGATAAGTGACCAAACAAAATGACCAAAATTCGTATATAAAATTACTAAAAACGACTAAATTAGTGACCAAAAAATGAGAGATGCGAAACTATGCATTAAAGAGGATGCAACAGGTGGTGCTAATGTTGAATCCAAACATGGTGTTGATATGGTAGCAAAATAAGACGCAAAACTAGGCATTAAAAAGGATGCAAGACGTGGCACTAATGATGAAGCCAAACATGGCTTTGATATGGTAGAAAAATAAGACATTACTTTGGATGAAAAACATGGTGCTACATAGGAAGCAAAATATGGGGCAACAATAGAAGAAATATTTGGCGTCATTTTGGTAGGAAAACACGATGTAAAAAAAATACACTAAAAAGGGACGCTAATTCCAGTATTTGTTGTAGTGATTAAAAATCGATATCCTTTGCCCCAGATAGATAATCTATTTTATCAATTCCGAGGGGCAACCATCTTCTCCAAAATAGATTTAAGATCCATATACCATCAGGTACAGATCAAGGACGAAAACATCTTTAAAACCGCTTTTAGAACTAGATACAGTCATTACGAGTTTGTTGTAATTCCTTTTGGTTTAACAAACACACCTGCAACTTTTGTGTGCTTAATGAATAGTATTTTGAGTAATTACTTAGAAAAATCCGTAGTCGTCTTCATCGACAACATATTGATTTACTCAAAGAATAAACAAGAACACAAAGAACACCTAAGAATAATTTTATAAGTGTTAAGAGAACAACTATTTGCTAAGTTTAGCAAGTGCGACTTCTTTAAAGACATAATCCAGTATCTAGGACACATGGTGTATAAAGATGGAATATCAGTCGATCTCGATAAGATTAAGGTTATAATTGAATGGCATGTTCCAAATAATGTAACCGACGTAAGATTATTCATGGGGATGACTCGCTACTACCGAAAATTCATTGAAGGGTTTTCTAATATAGCATACCCCATAACTTCACTGCAGAAGAAATATAAGAAATTTGATTGTAGCGAAAAATGTACTGAAACTTTTAATAAGCTAAAACACATGTTAATCATCGCTCCTATCTTAAAAATTATTGATCTTTTTAAGGATTTTGTCATATTCACTGACACATGTAAAGAAGGATTAGGAGGGGTACTAATTCAAGAAAACTATGTTGTAGCCCATGAGTCTAGGAAGTTAATTCGAGTATATATATGATTCATAATTACATTTTATAGTAATTGATACTATGCATCTCTTCCTATCCCTTTTTCCTTACGATTTAATATAAATGTTCTTTATAGTAGAGAAATCACAGACTTATTATCTTAATCTAAGTTAAAATAATCTTTTTTTGGGCTTCCATACCCGAATTAGAGTAGGATCTAATGTCATCCTAATTAGGATACTGAATGAAGGTATTTTCATAGACTTGAGTAAATATTTTAAATTATGTTTGTATATGTTCTTTTAAAATGATTTTAAATGTATTTCTTTCAACTAATCATATTTCCTAGAAGTCGATGTTTGCGTACAGAGCTTATCTCTATTCTAGAATTGTATTAGATTTATAACTATTTCCCAATTAAAAAATATGCTTCCATATTACCTATGGTTACGATTAGAATCCCCTAATATAGTTAAAATAACAAAATTATAGAGAGAACTATTAATTTAAACCCTGAATTGAATAACGCAACAAGAATTCAAATCACATGAACAAAAGATGGTAGACTGTCACATAGAATGATATAGGGTATACAGAGTAGAGTCGAAAGGCTTTCTTTCCATAACAAACATCTAGATCACAAATCAAGATTGACAATGATCGCAATACTAAATATTATACAATAATATCATAATAGCTCGCACAAATATGATTACTAAGTCAAATAACAATTAGTTACATGATTGATGTCAGATGGGTAACCATACCCATTGTAACTAAATCGAGTTTAGACTCGTTATAAACGTTTTATAATAGCTCACATATCTATATAATAAATACAACAATCAGATGTAGCAAAAACTAAAGAATAAATTTAATACAATCATTCGAGATATACACACAGTGTCTAATCGTGGGTATCCAAACCCCGAGACTTATGGCTCTGTAAAAAAATATTTGCTTCCACATAATCAAATCACAAAGATATTTAGTTTTTCATCAATAGAAACCATCCAACAAACAATGCGTGGTTGTAAGACCATTAAAATGACATCCATCTCTTTAATAAATCAACCACATATACATATGAGTGGATATTATAAACAATGCAAACAAAAGAGAGGTTGTGAAGCCATTTCCGCATGATGAAGACCCATAAGGGTTTAATAAGCACACGGTCCAAACTTATCTTCTTAATAGTGGCAAAAGCCATATTCCTAAGTGATACACAAACCCAGGGGAGAACTACAGCAACTATCTATTAAACTAACCCTTACCACTTGGTTGTTGGTAAAATGTTGATGTAGACCGAGCACATCCATGGCAGGAGGTTAATGCATCCAGGAAAACTGAGAAATGCCAGATTGCTTCCTAAGTAAAGACCGATGTTGATAATATAAACAAAGTAGGGTTATGTGTTTCTCACCTTTGGCAAAGAAGTAACAAGCTTGATAGGAAATGACCTTGTTGCCACTCTCATCGGTCAGCCAGCAACCTGCATTTAACACATTGTGCAGTTAAAACCATTTATATATGTTGAAATCTGTTACACAAGGGAAATCACGACAGGATAAAAACATTCTTACCTAACCGGAGATGCATGGGTGGTAAGTTGGGTTCGTTGGGAGCTCCCATAGCTACCCAAACTCCACCTACACATCCAAAATAAGAAGTTAGGGCGTATTTTAGGAATCTAATTGCACAGTCATAAAAACTTCTAGTTTTAAAAGCTTACCCGAAAATGAATGCAGAGAGGGCCAGGGGTCAGCTCCTCCTTAACGCCCTTATTCCTCCCTTCCTACAAAAATGGAGAAAATATAGTTAGATATTGCATGCACCAGTAAGCTAAACCAAACTTCTTTTAAAACTGAGTAAAACCAAATTAAGAAGTCGGCTACCTAGTTAAAGGCTTAGCAAACTTAGTGAAGGAACTGTTCACTTCCTCATCACCACGAACCAGAAAAGTTGAGGCCATCATGGCATCCATAACACTGATGAAAACCTTCAGATGTACCTCAAAACAAAATAAAAAACTTTCATTGATGGTCTTTGCAAGACACAAGAGGAAGACACACAAGAAGCCATGAAATTGCCAAGCTTTCTTCCAAGAACAGTTACAAACCAACTAGTACAAGAATGAAAACCCTCAGACAGAGTAAAAACTATATAAAACCCTTGCCAAAACAATTGCAAGGGATCGTGACAAATGGGAGGCTAAGATCCCTCTCGGACGTGTTTTTACAACTTGACTTTAAACGCCTGGTTCCACTATCAACTCGCAACTAGGGTAGAGTTATTGTCCCGTAAACCAAATTTGAATGGTATGCATGGAAAAACCTTGTAACTCCCATCGATGTCATTACATAAACTGTATTGTAACATCAATTTATGATATGCCAAGGTCAAGGTTGGGATCACGACTATGGTGCTATCACCATAGTCCCCAAAACATTTCATAAACCAAATCACTTCTTTACAAACCTTTAACCTATGCTTGCGCTAAGTCCCTCTTCCATTGACCCTTTACTATAATGTTTGTTACCTTTGCCACCCTATATAGGAGGGTGTGTTTAGAACTAGGTTATAGTTGCTAGAACTAGGACATGGATCCTAGGACTAAGCCATAGCCTTTAGGCTTAAAATCCCTAGAAAAATCAATATTTACAATAAGCATAAAAAGCAGTGAGAACATCACCTTAAGGTGTGGCTATATGGTCGGCGTCACCTGTATGCAAATGCCACATGAGGTAAAACCTGTCCATTCAATGTAAGAATCATTATAGGTTACTTTACACACATATTACTCATGACGACAAATTTTCATGCTGCAACCAAATTATACATGTTACGACAACATATTCGGATAAAAGAATAAAAGTTTTTTTTTTAATAATTTTGGAAATTTTTGGCGTGTGAAAATTTTAGTTGTTTATTTTTGGTCCACTGATGTAATTATACAATCCCTTTAATGATCTTAAAACAAAAATAAATTATATTGTAGACATTTGACAGTGGATTTATTGCTGGTTTGAATTGTTATATGTTTAGTTTCAATTTGAGAGTTTAATTGTGCATGTTGTTCATAATTCAATGTTGCCAACAGAGTTTTCTCCAACAATTAAAACTAGAACAACTCATTAACATGACAAACAGAGACATACATCCCTATGCATGGATTCATGTGGAACAATTCTCAATTTTTATTTTTCCTTTGTATCAACAATAGAAATAAATTGTCGGAGTTAAAGAGAAAGTTGGAATTCAGAGAACTGATGTATAGTATGATAGGTATGGGTAGTGATATGGCATAATTTAGTATCACATAATAACTAATATAGGTGAAACTAGACAAGGTGTAATCAAAGCTAGCAACACGAAGCTATCAATAAAACCACGGCTGCAATTTATCGAGGGCAGATAAAAGAAACTCTCATACACGCAAAGGTTAATGGATTAACTTAAAGTAGTTGGTATTTTATTGGGCATTGATAACATACCATGTGTATCCCACACCACCAATAAATAAGCATTTAGGGCAGCTTAAGTGTTGTACAAATGGAATTGAAAAGTGTTGAAAGTGGGTATTTATTGAATGACTTTATGAAGGTGCATAAATGAAGGGGCCAATAGTAAAAGAAAGAGGGGCTTCGTAGTCACTGCTTACCTACAATATCTGTTACGATCCTACCACATTCATTCCTCTTACATGCTCTCAATGCTTTCAATTAAGATCCTAACCAATGCAAATACCATATGTTTGTACACCAAAGACTTCTCGATTTGTTTCCACCTCTTGGGAGCTGTGGAACATTATGAAGTAACTCTATAAGCAATTTAATCTGCAGAGAAACTTCCAAGCCTTTTAATACATGATTCCAACTTTAAGAGAGATTGTGCAGTATTCGATGACATTCATTACGTATGTCTCTCCCAGAGTTAATATATATCTCAAACTTTCACCAGTGTTTCTCTATATAATATGAGGGTCTTTCAGAATTCTCACATGAATTTGTAGCTTAGGTCGATTTATATTTTGTCTCCCCAGCTTGTGGTTGTTTTCCTTTAAACCCTAGTCAACCCCTTGAAACCCTGTATTTTTGTCAGTGAAGTGATTAGTTGAAAATCCTCACTACTACAAAATTGCTAGTTTACTATCAAGTTAACCTACAACTACATGTGGCAATGTCGGGAAGATTGCCACCACGTCGCTCTTGTTATTGTATAGCAATGGAAAATTTTAAAAAACTATAATTTAATATACATGATAACAACATTTAATATAAGAAATTGAGAGATGAAATATGACTTGCTTGTTTTCTCTATGAACACACTAAAATGTATTTCCATATTTGCTTATGGATGCATGGCGGATGTAGGACAAGGTGATAGAGACATGGCATTCTTACCCTTAATAAATTATAACGGGGTTGGAGGCCCTATGCCTCAAGCAACCAATCAAACTTTGGACTATCTTGAGGAAAATGATGAAAACATCATCAACAAAATATGGTTTTAATATGTTTCATGAAACATGGATCAAGAGTGAAATATACCCTTGCAGATGGTGAAGTTAGGATAAAGGGTAGATATAGATGTGAAGCACATACAACATATATGTAACATGATTTGAAAACCTAAGTGAAGGAAGGTAATTTTACTATGGAAGAAGGAAACCTTATCAATATTGTTTTGGAAGATTTGGTGTAGAGAAAAAACTCAAACTAAACTTTGAAAGGTTGCAAGAAGATGTGGAGGAAACTAATAGATGGAGAGTGTCTCGTAAGGGATTATTGTTATAATTTGTGGGTTGTTGAAAAGAGACAAGTAAGGTGAGGGATTAATAAGTATATACTATAAGGTTAAATCATAAATAAGTATGTGTTAAGCTGAGGAACATAGTGAATTTAGTCGTTGAAGAAGATATCTTCATCTAGCATGTTTTGGGTATTCTCTACATGGGTGGTTTTCTCACTCTAAGAGTTCACCCTAAAGAAAAGAACCAATTAGAATTCAATTCATTTGAAATAGAGAACACACTGGATTTTTGGTCTAGTTATTTTTAGTAATTTAATGAGGTAAAAAATATTAAAAGTGTTTCTTTATACATGTAGTATACAAATGCATTGCTAATCTAGGATTTTTACCTAGGTGAAAAGAACAAGGAAATGGATATAAATTGATGAAACACATATAGTTGTCCATATGTTAGGATATCATGGGACCGCCTCACAAGCTGTCAAGAGATAAGGCTGTCAATCTAGCCATCCGCAAGATGGGTCATTCCAAAACTAACCAACAAATGGGTTTTAGGGTCACACTTCATACACCAGTCAAAACACAGAAAACAACTGTCCAAAATCCATTCCTCGGTCTGTTAATCGTGAAACCTGTATGATAGAAAATCACCTGAGTTTTCAATCAAGTGTGCGCAGTACGAACCGTGAATCAATAACCCAGAAAAATACCAATTAACAAAACACCAATCAAAACACACAATACATTTGTCTAAAATCCATTCCCCGGCCTGTCAATCCTGAAGCCTGTAAGATCGAAAATCACCAAGGCTATCAATCCGACCGTGCGTAGGATGAACCATGAAGCAGTAACGAGAATAACAAAACCTCTATCAAAACACACGAGACACCTCTCCAACTGCCCGAACACGCACGGGACGGACCCTCAAGTAGCAAAATGAGGTTACGAAATAAGCTGCATTATAACCCAGTAAACAAAACCTCTGTCAAAACATGCGAGACACCTGTCCATCTACCCAAACATGCACATGACAAACCCTTAAGCAGGTAATAAGTCTCCATTAACAAAACCCTCTGTCAAAACACCCGAGACACCTCTCTAACTTCTTGAACACGCGCAGGACGCATCCTCGAGCAACAAACAAAGGTTACGAAATAAGCTAAACCCCTATCAAAAGACGTGAGACACATGTCCAACTTCCTGAACACGTGCAAGATAGACCCTCAAATAGGTAATAAGCCTGCATTAACAAAACCCCTGTCAAAACACTCGAGACACCTATCCAACTGCCCGAACACGCACAAGACGGACCCTCAAGCTGCAAACGGAGGTAGTAAGCCTGCATTAAATCTGGTCATTTGCCAAACACATGAGACACCCGTCCAAACACACAAAACACCTATCAAACTGCCATTCGCCAAACCGACAAAACACATGTCCGAATGCAATTCGACGGAGCAACGAGGACTCTAAGAGACTCTGTCTCCATTATTTAACACCTTCGACGTAATTATCCTCAATCGATCGTTGCCCAGACTTGGAATGCTACTTGTTTGAATTTGCTTCTCAAAATAAGTATCCCATTGCATTTATTGATTGACATTGCATTACCAACTGAGTGATTTGTCTTTACGAAGCTGGTGTAAATAGACCCAAAGCTTGAAGCGCCATTTCTCCATTCAGGGATAATTTTAGGGGCGAATTTTAACCCAATGGGCTATTTTTCCATGTTTTTTTCCGAAAAAAGATTCGCCATTTTGCATTTTTTAAAGCCCTGTTTTGCCCAATTTTGATAGGGTAAAAATTTTTTACCCTAAAAATCGCCAAATTATTATATAAACGATATAGAATCCTTGGAAATTAAAATATTTTTTGAAAAATATCGCCAAACATTTTATAGTTGGTGTTTTAAGAATTGGTATTATTCGCCAACATTTATACACTTATAGTTCCTTAAAATCATCCCTGCTCCATTTCATGGTTACCACCACCGTCATCCATCTCGAGCACGGAGCCTGTGAAATTCGAGCAGTTTGATGGGACATCACATAGGTTTCGCACATGGAGGTAGAAAGTGCGCCCTAAGCACGCTCTGAGTGGGCTTTCCCAAAATGATGAGGGCATTGGAAGAAAATGTGGCGCAGCCATAGCCCAGCTAAGGCCCTCTAACAAATTAACCAGAAAGTATACCGAGAAAATCTAAATCACAAAGAAATACATAGAGAAGTCTAATTTTCAGGTTATTTTTAAAATTCATAAGCAACAAATGAACGTAGAGAAAGTAAGTGGGTCCTCTCATTCAAAAGCCATGTGCGTGAACCCATGGTTTGGTAGTTGGAAAAATGGATAATACAATCCATATCCGATATGGTGGTTTGAAAAATGGATAATCATCTTCTTGATAATACAGTCTTTATGTTGATAAGGTGAAGCGCCAGTACTATTGACACATCTTTCAAAGCATGTAGGACATACCAGCAGGTTCAAAATTTTTGATCTGGAATTTGAAGACAATAAAATAAAAATAAGAGAAAATTTCAGAAAACGTTTGGGTATACTCTCATAGCAAGTAAAAAAAATTGCGGGTGAATATTTTTCAAATATCTATTTTACAAATTAAAGTATTTGAAAACTATATTTCTATTTTCAAGTTTTGATTTCAATAATGTTTAAAGATTAACGAATTTTATTTTTCTATATGTGTTATGTTTATATTATTATTTAATTAAGTTAAAACAAGGAAATTTTATATTTTATATTTAAAATTAAACATAATAAATAAAAGAGCATTAGTTTAAAAATTAAAATTTATATTAATTATTATAAAAGTTATCAACATAATCCATCTTAATGGGTTTATATTATAATTTTATTTTTTTAATACTTACTCGATATGGTTAAGATGGATTATGTTGATAACTAGTTTATTGTATATATTATTTTAAAAATAGATCAAGTCTAAGAGTAGATCATGTTGAAAAATTTCAATGAATTAGGAATGAGCTCTAAATTATAGAATGACTTGAATCATAAAGAGATTACTTCTTCCATATGTGTCTCATATATCATGGTTTGATAAATGTTTATGTTTATGCATCTTATATATGATTTATCTAACCTGTTTATATATATATGAAGTATCTTGTATCTGGAAGATTGGATTTTGACAGGTGAAAGAGGGACAATCCTGAAGACTTTGGAAGTGAAGCAAAGCGGAAGAGGACTAGCAAGGATCGACCTTCGTTAATTGAGTAAGTTCTTCTAACCCTCCTATTTCCTATTCTGCACTTTAGAAGTCAATTGTCTGTAAGTTATTGAGTATGTTGGTAACCCCAGACCTAAGGTTATTAGGTGTATATTCCTGTACAACAAAAGGCTAGTATGTGCATTGCTTGAAATATATTTCATTTTGATAATCAGCTTCAACGAATAGGTGGTCAAGAGAGAATGCTATAATATTTAGATATGAAATAACTCGTTATCATCTAAGACAAGTGTAAAATATCAAAGATACAAGTCCCACATACTGAAATTGTATTGGCAGCTTTGGCCTAGTATTCCTCGAGCCAATGTTATTCATATGCTCAAGAACGAATGCTGTCGTTTCACCATTCTACGGTTAACGCCTATTATATCATTGTAATTAAACACATGATACAACCTAGTAAGTGCCTAAAGAATAAAATACTTCAATTAAGAGTTCAGTAGTATTTATATTACTAGCATGTTACTCTTTATATCCTGAACTTTAGATATCATATTTTCTTGTCCAACAATGTATTACAAGACATGAAAAACATCGTTTGCAAAAGACTGTTTTCCAACAGATTTAAATTTGTATAAACTAATCTTCCAAATTGATGGTTGCTCTTCCCTAGTATTCCTCGAGCCAATGTTATTCATATTCTCAAGAACAAATGCTATAGTTTAAAGTCATGAAAAACAATGTTTGCTAGAAGATTTAAATTTGTATAAACTAATCTTCCAAATTGATGGCCTTTTACTAGGTTGAAACCTGACATGCCAAATATTTATGATGGGAAACTTGACTGTCATGCAAGTAAGAATGTTTCCCTTTTCTCTCTTGCCTCCTGTAGAACATTTTTTAATTTTTTCAACTAATCTTCCAAATTGATGACCTTCTACTAGGTTGACAGGCCAAATATTTATGATAGGAAACTTGACTATTATGCTAGTAAGAATGTTTCCCTTTTCTTTCTTGTCTTCTGTAGAACTTTTTTAATTGTTAACTTAGAGTCTAGAAAGATGCCAGCACATTTTTTCCTGTATACTATCATCTCTAGTCTTCATTAGAAATTCTTATTAATGCTCTAGTCTTAATCCACTATTTAATGTCTAATGACCTCCAATTGCTAGGTTGGTTTCAGTTTCAGGATTTGTTATTTCAAATTTGGTATTCTGTAGTGTTTGGCTTTGCCTGAATTTGAATTCTTGATTGTTTCTTTATTCAAATTCATTACACACAGAGTTGGGAACATGGATGTTTCAGTTTGTTCAAACATTAGAGATGTGTTTCATTCTAGAATTGCATCTGCATTTAAAGAATAGAAAGCTGAAATCACAGAATCTGTTCTTGCATATTATTAACATGAATTATGTTTTTTGTTTTGAAGTAAAAAAATTTTGCAGAGTTTGAAATTGTAGATCATTTTTTGATGGAAGTGATATTTTCTTACTATTTTCCAGTTCTTCACATTAGAAAAAATTGTATTTACTTTCTTAATGTAAATCATATGCGATGGAAATGGTTACAAAATTCAAAGCTATGTAGAGAAGTAAGTTAGAAAAACTATGTTACTAGATCTATAGGGGTTATCTATGGGATCCATGTATCCACAGTTCTGAACTACCTTCAGATCCACACTAAATCCACCAGAAAGGTAGTTCCCATAAACTAGGAAACAAATCTCGTGATCCAGTTCTGTGGCATACATACAGGGGATGGCCCATCTTAGGGAACCAAAACAAGTCACACTAATAACTCACATCCCAGGTTTGTAATAAACAAGTAGGCCAAGGTCTAAACTAATAACCTTAGGCTAATAGTAGTAAGGGGGCACAACAACAATAAACCACTGCTCCAAATATGGATATTCAATAAATAAATATAACTTGCAAGAATACAGTCACAACCCAACAAAAGAGGCCACGCCTATCTAGGGAAAAGTCAAATAGTCCACAGCCCAGCCAAGGAGGGATTAAATCATTGATTTATATCTCTTAAAGGGATCACACACAGTCACGACCCGCTAGAGAGGTCATTCCCAACAAAAGAGGCATCTAAGAGTCATAGATTAGGTCTAAACAGCCAATGTGGGAAGAAATGTGGATAATGGGTCTTGATTCAAGATTCATCTATGGATCCTAAGTCTGATCATTTTAGTTCATTTATTTGTATGATTAGCTATGCCTCAATCTGAGATGAGAAAATTTAATATAATTATTGACAAGAATATGCATTCAATATAGAGCTATCGTGTATCTGTTACAGAGCCAAACATTCTCACGATGGTGCAGAATGTATATAATTGCATATAGAGTTCAACCTCAGGAGCGAACTTGAAAATCCAAAACCCTTAATCAAATTGATTATATTCTCTTTGTAGATAGATAGATATTGTGGATGTTAGAAATAGAGGAAACATAGAACAACTTATTTGGGTTTTGACGAGAATAATGAGATGGTGGATTCTGTGTGACAATGGATGATGTGATGTTATGGAGGTGAAGAAATGCATAAGTAGGCATCCTTGTTGGTGTTGTTGTGGCATGGATTTTATTTGATAAATATGGATACACTCTACTATCACTTATAACCAATGTGCTTCTCCTTTTGGTCTCCATCTTGTTTGTCTGGGCAACTGCAGCAGCTCTCATACACATGTGAATATTTATGACCTAAGGTTTTTATCAATCCCTTTTTTGAATATCACTACATGGGTGTAAGAGGTTTAGTTTAGAAGTTAGTAGGTCACATTTGTCAACCTTCCCGTTATTTTAATGCCATTGATAATGGAGTCATGAGTTTTTCCCACAATATAGGTCCCATTATCAATAATGGGATGTATCATGCTATCCTGAATCGGGCCTTGATAACATTTTATTTCAGTCCATGATATATTAGGGTAATGAAAACATGGAAGATTGGACTGAAGTATTTAAATTTTATTACATAAATGCAGGCATCCCCCTCCTCTGCCCGAATTAGAATTATCAGAAGATATGGTAAATGGCACAGCTACATCAATGCGATCCCCGATTGATTTTATGCTTACGGTAGCATATGATATTTCCCTTGGAAAATATCCCAAGCTCTTCCTCAATGTGATGAAGAGATTTTGTGTTATGAATTGTACATCCATCCTTGCAAAGTTCCTTATAATCTGAATTATGTTCATTTTCTATTTAGGTGTTTGTATGTATGTGGCTCATCTCCACTATTGGGGGTTGGTTAGACTTCCTCACACTTGGGTACACGAGTAAGCTATCATTTTCTCTCCTAATGGTCTCTAGAATTTTCCTTCATTCAACATTATTTAGTCCAAGGTTTGTGTTTTAGTAGTATCACGGTTCACTTATAGAATTTGAGAATTGGGGTCTGTTAAGGCTTTCCTTTCAATCTTTTCCTAGACCATTGTTGTATGAAGTACCAAATATATTTTTCGGAATGGATTATTTGTGTGTTATTAGCAAGATGCCTAAAATCTTCCCCAAGGGCAAGAAGATGCAGTAAATTATTTTGTGTTCATTACAGTTGGGGTAAGGTCTATTGTTGTGAGATAAACTTGTCCTATTCATTTGAATAGGTGAACCTTTGTTGAGGTTCTTAACAAAGGTTGTTTTCAAGCCAATGAGATCAGTTGTAAAGATGAGGAAGTTGGATTGCTACTTCTAGGACAGTGCAACATATGTTTTGAGTTTTAACTTTTTTAGGGTTGGGAATCTCAGGGAATTTGCCAATTCTTATCATTTTTCCCAATTATGACTTCTATGTAATAGCATCCTGTAAGAAATATTTTGACCCTCTCCAGTGTGATGTTCTACCACTGAGCTACATGCCCCTTTCATGACAAGAATGATGGGCATTTTTACCAGTTCAATATCAAGGTTTGGATTGCTACCTCCAACAAAATACAGTTGGAGGCTTCAGTGTGTTGGTTTCATGTGACATATATTACCCTTTTAGAAAATTGAGTTGTTTATGCTTATGAAGTTATGCAATTTTCAAAGTTGGAGGTTATTTGTCTTATTTACGATGTTGTTCTGATTTATAAATCTTATGGATTCTTCTTTTGTTGATGTGTTTAAAATATCTATTGTGAATGATGATAATCTGAAGTATATTGTTTTGCAAATACTTAAAATTTCTTGGAAGATTGGTATATCGAAACCACTTCATGAATATATTATTTATTTTGAATAAAATACGTCTTTCTATTAATAAAAAAAATGCTACTTGCATTTAGATACAAAGGGATCCGTGATAACAACCACTACAACGTATGTCTGATTGGAAAAAAAGCTTGTCCAATCATACTTCGCTGCACAGGTCATAACCAATAAAGTGTTGTTTAGGGCCATAACTCCCATGATAGACATGCATAAATAAACAAAGCAAGATGGACAGTTCACCAGAATGAGATGCGATATCAAGTAGCTGTTTGAATCATACCTGCCTCAGGAGTGGGGTCTTTGTCCTCAAGGGGAGGTCCCTTGAGCCTTCCACCAATTGTGGGCTTAGGGTTGACCACAAGGGAATGTTATACTTCGTTNCCCTGCCTCAGGAGTGGGGTCTTTGTCCTCAAGGGGAGGTCCCTTGAGCCTTCCACCAATTGTGGGCTTAGGGTTGACCACAAGGGAATGTTATACTTCGTTTCTCTTCTTGGACTCTTCTGGTTTCTCTAGTTTAGAGACTTCCAAAGGGACGGCCAGAAACTTGTCAAATCAAGGAGCCTCCACCCTGCTATGCAGGGCATAAGAAATAATGTGGTTTTTAGTGCCATAAATCCCAAGAGAGACATGTATAAATAAACAAAGCAAGAAGGATAGTTGGAAGGAGTGAGATGTGATATCAAGTAGTTGTTGGAATCATGCCCTGCCTCAATGGTGGGGTCCTTTTCCTTAAGGGGAGGCCCCATCCATCAATTACGGTCTCAGGGTTGACCACAAGGGAATCCCATCTGTCATTTCCCTGGTTGGACTCTTCAAAGCAATCTAGTTTATAGGTTTCCAAAGGGATGGTCAGAAACTTGTTAAATCAAGGTGCCTCCAAGGCCTAAGGTGGAGGCCAGCATCTTCGCCTTTCTTGAAGTGCATGAACAACTTGACTTTCCATGTGATGAGAGTCTCTACAGCCACCAAAACTGAACCTGCAATCAATATCGTACCCCCACTCAAATATTGTGTAAGTATGTTGGGGGATTTATCATTTTATGATAGTTATGAGGCAAGGGAAGGAGAAAAAATAGATGCATGTTCAGAGGGTTTTTTCTTGTAATTGTGGTACAGGAGATAAGTTGCAGGATACTGCCATTTGAGGGCAGGCCTATTTTCAAAATATTTTAGATATGCTTGGACATGCCAAGGTTATGTCCAAACTAGATATCCTTATTGTGTATGGCTTTTCCACCTCTCTATAATGTATTACATCTATGTTGAACATAGGACATGAGTGTGTCTTTTTTGGGATCATCCTAGTTCTCTCCCTAATTTATAATTGTAAAAAAGGATGGAGTAGGTCATCTACTATAAGTTGATATACTCCGCCCTCTAAGTAACGAATGAACCAAACTGTAAAGACCCTACTAATAATTGGGTAAATTTTGGAAGTTGGAACTGACTAGTTATGTATTTTTGGTTGGGGAAAGTTATCAAACACTTAAATGCACATATCTAGATGTCACTGTATAAACCCAACAGTCCAAATCTGAATATTAATGTTAACTAACACATGGCTTGGGTGGTATCTTATGTCAAACACTTTGTCATATCTTTGTCTAAACTAATTTTTTGAACTAATTCTTTGTCTTAGATAATGGAATGATTGTTTCAAGCTTCATGTGTCATCATATTGTTATCAAACAATGTGTATGTAAATATTTCATATACATGGAAAACCAAGACATTCACCACATGATAAGAAAAAGAACTATAGACTTCATTGACAATTCAAAAAAATAACAGTACATACTAGGGACTGATTTTTAAAGGAGATTTTCTGCCACTGTCACTAAATACACTTCATTTTAATTATAGAGTGTGATGACCTTCATGTTTCTAACTAACCATCCAAATACTTTGCTTGATATGAAAAACATTTACCAAAGAGATCTCCAATATTTGGTAGCTGAATAGTAACTGCCCAAGCTAAGCACAGTTTTTCATTTCTTTCACCACAAGGTACTCATCTTTCTCCATTAGATATTCCTGTAATTATTTAATTTGGATGATTTTCAACTCTCTTGTTACTAGGAAATACACGAGTTTGTTTAAATTCCCTAAACATGATTGACACTAGCCTTTTCAAACAAGTCAAGGATGTGATTAGTCTCTGGTATCTTGTCCTTCATTTTTAAGTGGCAGTTGTTTCAGTTCATTTTAACCGCCTTTGTTAAGGATTGAAATAACTCCATTTCTCAAATTCATAATTCAACATTTTCTATACTTAATAAATCTCAGGATCACATAGTATCATGCAAAGAATAAAATGTTAATGACTAATAAATGTCAAAAAAATTTCTTGAGATCACTTGAGATTAGCACATTGCGGTGAAACAATAATCCTTCAAACGTTACTGTAATAAAGACAAATATTAGAACAATTCCAATCTTGTATCATTAGTAAGTGTCAAAATTTTATGAGTACATCAAGTGCTGATATAAATTTTCTGAGTGTCAAAATCATACACAACAATCATTTCCATCTCTATACAAGTCCTATTTTCGCTTGAAAATAAAGGTATTTATGAACTAAGGTTTCTTACAAAAAAAATTTGCAAGCTTTAGTATCATTATATAGTGTGTTGATGACTTAAAATTACAACAATACCCTCTTATTGCAATATGGTGTAAATAATGGTTATTTTGCTTGAATATCATTGTATTCTCATTTAATGATGTGCCTTCATGTCCTCTTATCATGGGTCTCTTAATGGAGTATGATTAAATATCAAACCTTAAACAAACATCAACACCAAAATCACAGTACTTCAACATTCAGAAATTCTTACTGTTCGTCAACTCTGGTTGGGGAAGTGTGGGATAACGTCTCAAAGGCATTAAACATAAATGTAGTTTCCCACCAATAGGCATCATTCTACAACCAGTGGTTATTAAACATATATTTGATGAGGTTTCTTTGTCTGACAGCTAGGGAAATTTTTTGGTTTAGAGTGGGTAGGAATATTACAGTACCTAGGTTTTTCTAGAGTACATCTCCATAACTAGAAAGTATGCTATAATAGAATTAGGTATGTTGATAAATTTTGTTAATGTAGTAAATGGTTGGTATTTGTATTATAAAATAAAATGTATTAACATTAAATAGGCTCCATTCATGTTATGTCCATAAATAGGTGCAAGGAATTTGTTTATGTTGGTAGTAGAAAATATGCACTGTTCGATTTCAATTGTTGATGAAAATCGAAGTTGGAATGTTTTCCTTATTAAGAGTCAACAAACTAAATAGGGTTTGAAAACTTTGAATTAAGAAAATAGAAAACTAATTATCCATTTTTAAGATTAAAGACTGTGTAGTAAGAACTTGTACCCAACCATCATATAGATATTTGACTTATCGCCTATTATCCATTGACTTATCGCTTGGTAGCAATGTCATAAGAGGTGAGATTGGTTAGTGAAGTGGGGAGATTCTATTTCTCACACTAGGGTTTGGGTCCTCTAAAAGGTGACATGTTTCCCCAAGAGGACGGATGTGCCTTGCAAGATTGGTGTTTCCTGACCATTTTTCCTTGTGGATACTCATTAGCTTAATGGAAGAAGGAACTTTGCTCATCCCATGGTGGATAGGATCCATGTGAAGCACCAACTATTGGGTTGATAATCCTCTTTTGATTCTCCTTATTGCTCCACTTATACATGGCTCTAGGATGATCATGCTTATCTACTATATCCTTGGCATCCACACTAAGATAATTATTGTTGATAGGTCTCATATAGTGGTACACTTACGGTTGCTAGAGAATAGGGATTTTTGCAATCCCATTAAGACAATTCCTTGAGTTTTGTTCAAAATTCTTAGAAAAATTTTATGGATTTCATAACCTACTTGATCATATATTATGAAATTATACAATCTATCATCCTTTTTCGACCATTAGATACTCAAAGTTGTGTATTGATCATTTTTACCATTATAGAGGACTCTGTAAGTTAGGTTCCCAAATTCTTAAAGGTTGTTAGCTCAATGGAAGAGTGCTTGCATTAAAAGCATGAGGTTGGTAGTTCGATTATTTCATGCCCTAATAATATTATAATATCAGTTAAAAAAAACTAAATTATTAACCAAAAAATAAGAGATAAGTGACCAAACAATGAGAGATAAGTGACCAAACAAAATGACCAAAATTCGTATATAAAATTACT
>LPNX011195918.1:54250-66226 GCA_001517045.1 Pseudotsuga menziesii
ATGAGGTAAAAAATATTAAAAGTGTTTCTTTATACATGTAGTATACAAATGCATTGCTAATCTAGGATTTTTACCTAGGTGAAAAGAACAAGGAAATGGATATATATTGATGAAACACATATAGTTGTCCATATGTTAGGATATCATGGGACCCCCTCACAAGCTGTCAAGAGATAAGGCTGTCAATCTAGCCATCCACAGGATGGGTCATTCCAAAACTAACCAACAAATGGGTTTTAGGGTCACACTTCATACACCAGTCAAAACACAGAAAACAACTGTCCAAAATCCATTCCTCGGTCTGTTAATCGTGAAACCTGTATGATAGAAAATCACCTGAGTTGTCAATCAAGTGTGCGCAGTACGAACCGTGAATCAATAACCGAGAAAAATACCAATTAACAAAACACCAATCAAAACACACAATACATTTGTCTAAAAGCCATTCCCCGGCCTGTCAATCTTGAAGCCTGTAAGATCGAAAATCACCGAGGCTATCAATCTGACCGTGCGTAGGACGAACCATGAAGCAGTAACGAGAATAACAAAACCTCTGTCAAAACATGTGAGACACCTCTCCAACTGCCCGAACACACATGGGACGGACCCTCAAGTAGCAAATGGAGGTTACGAAATAAGCTGCATTATAACCTAGTAAACAAAACCTCTATCAAAACATGCGAGACACCTGTCCAACTACCGAAACATGCACATGACGAACCCTTAAGCAGGTAATAAGTCTCCATTAACAAAACCCTCTGTCAAAACACCCGAGACACTTCTCTAACTTCTTGAACACACGCAGGACGCATCCTCAAGCAACAAATGAAGGTTACGAAATAAGCTAAACCCCTATCAAAAGACGTGAGACACATGTCCAACTTCCTGAACACGTGCAAGACAGACCCTCAAATAGGTAATAAGCCTGCATTAACAAAACCCCTATCAAAACACTCGAGACACCTGTCCAACTGCTCGAACACGCACAAGACGAACCCTCAAGCCGCAAATGGAGGTAGTAAGCCTGCATTAAATCTGGTCATTCGCCAAACACATGAGACACCCGTCCAAACACACAAAACACCTATCAAACTGCCATTCGCCAAACCGACAAAACACATGTCCAAATGCAATTCGACAGAGCAACGAGGACTCTAAGAGACTCTGTCTCCATTATTTAACACCTTCGACATAATTATCTTCAATCGATCGTTGCCCAGACTTGGAATGCTACTTGTTTGAATTTGCTTCTCAAAATAAGTATCCCATTGCATTTATTGATTGACATTGCATTACCAACTGAGTGATTTGTCTTTATGAAGCTGGTGTAAATAGACCCAAAGCTTGAAGCGCCATTTCTCCATTCAGGGATAATTTTAGGGGCGAATTTTAGCCCAATGGGCTATTTTTCCATGTTTTTTTCCTAAAAAAGATTCGCCATTTTGCATTTTTTGAAGCCTTATTTCGCCCAATTTTGATAGGGTAAAAATTTTTTACCCTAAAAATCGCCAAATTATTATATAAACGATATAGAATCCTTGGAAATTAAAATATTTTTTGAAAAATATCGCCAAACATTTTATAGTTGGTGTTTTAAGAATTGGTATTATTCGCCAACATTTATACACTTATAGTTCCTTAAAATCATCCCTGCTCCATTTCATGGTTACCACCACCGTCATCCATCTCGGGCACGGAGCCTGTGAAATTCGAGCAGTTTGATGGGACATCACATAGGGTTCGCACATGGAGGTAGAAAGTGCGCCCTAAGCACGCTCTGAGTGGGCTTTCCCGAAATGATGAGGGCATTGGAAGAAAATGTGGCGCAGCCATAGCCCACCTAAGGCCCTCTAACAAATTGACCAGAAAATATACCGAGAAAATCTAAATCACAAAGAAATACATAGAAAAGTCTAATTTTCAGGTTATTTTTAAAATTCATAAGCAACAAATGAACGTAGAGAAAGTAAGTAACTGGGTCCTCTCATTCAAAAGCCATGTGCGTGAACCCATGGTTTGGTAGTTGGAAAAATGGATAATACAATCCATATCCGATATGGTGGTTTGAAAAATGGATAATCATCTTCTTGATAATACAGTCTTGATAATCATCTTCTTGATAATACAGTCTTTATGTTGATAAGGTGAAGCGCCAGTACTATTGACACATCTTTCAAAGCATGTAGGACACACCAGCAGGTTCAAAATTTTTGATCTGGAATTTGAAGACAATAAAATAAAAATAAGAGAAAATTTCAGAAAACATTTGGGTATACTCTCATAGCAAGTAAAAAAAAATGCGGGTGAATATTTTTCAAATATCTATTTTATAAATTAAAGTATTTGAAAACTATATTTTTATTTTCAAGTTTTGATTTCAATAATGTTTAAAGATTAACGAATTTTATTTTTCTATATGTGTTATGTTTATATTATTATTTAATTAAGTTACAACAAGGAAATTTGTAATTTTATATTTAAAATTAAACATAATAAATAAAAGAGCATTAGTTTAATAATTAAAATTTATATTAATTATTATAAAAGTTATCAACATAATCCATCTTAATGGGTTTATATTATAATTTTATTTTTTTAATACTTACTGGATATGGTTAAGATGGATTATGTTGATAACTAGTTTATTGTATATATTATTTTAAAAATAGATCAAGTCTAAGAGTAGATCATGTTGAAAATTTTCAATGAATTAGGAATGAGCTCTAAATTATAGAATGACTTGAATCAATAAAAATGTTTAAAAAACACTATTTCATTAAAATCCAATGGAGACATTAAATTTAATACTTGTGTATCTTTGATCCAAAACACATGCAAATGCTTTGTATATACTTGATATTGAGTGAAACTTGGAGGATATAAGATTAGATCCATTGACAGAGTGTTTTATGGTCATTTTATAAAGCACCTAGGTGGGGTTATATTATTCATGGTTAAAACTATAGAAATGAGTTAAGAAGTTTGTTTTTATGGGGACAATAGCATAACAAAGATGAAGTTCGATCTGATTCGAATTACAAATCTATTTGATATGGTCAATCTCAGCTTCGTTCAATGCCAGGAATAATGCGTATAATACGGGGACCTTAAAATAAATTATTTTCTCTCTATGAACTTTTAGGTGTATGAAGCATCATATTTTACTTTTTGAGCGATAGAGGAAACTCTATTTGAGTCAATCTATGCCCGAGCAAGGCAGACCTACGTCAAGGAAACCTTTTGAATAATTTTGGGATTGCTTCTGAAGGGTAAGAATTTGGAGCACGCAGAGCCATATTAGTATCTTCCTGGAAAGAGGAGAATGGAGGACTAACCGATCTTTCCATCAGTTAATGAAAGAGCCCAATGCAAGAAAATGTATGTTGGGTTCTTGGAACAGTTCAAATCATTTTGATAATAAGAAATTTGATCTGTTCTACCAAGAAGGTTTACGGTTCAAGCATGTACAACCCTATACATTCCACTAAGTTACACTATTAACTCCACTTGTAATAGTATACATGGGCTATGATATATTAGAATAATAGGATGATTTGGTGACAATAGCTCAAAGTAAAGGTCTTCATCAAGCAATATGTATATAGTTTACCAAGTATACGTAACAAAATTGTGAGAAATAAAGTTGATTGCGTTTGCACAACCATGAATAATGCATTGTCAACTACTCCTCATGATTATGTCCATGAGGAAGATCAAGCGCCCAACTTCCTTACAATTTTTAAGAAACAACAACTTTATAGCTTTGAGGATGTGATCCTTCCTCACAGGCATGATGAAGCTCATTTCATCATGAATCATGCTTCTTCAATTCCATGATGATTTGAAATGGATCGTTATATTTTTGTAATCCTTTTGGTGTTGTTTGTGGTGAAAAAAAAAGCTAGGTGATGCATGAGTCATTTAAGGCTCAATCTCAAATTCTATTGAGCATGGTAAAAAAATGAAAGCTTCCCATTTTAGGGCATAAACAACATTGTTAGGGTCGAAACATAGCCAAAATAGCATAGTGGTTTTGGCATATTTTTCTTCTCATTGAGAAATTCTCAACAACCCAAATAGCACATCAATTTGAGTTTGTATGAGAAAATTATGACCCCAATACATTCATCATAGATTTCATAACCACAATACAAAGTGGAAGTGATGTTTGTGTTCGTTACTCTTACATGTAGAGCTTAGTCATATATGGTATTTCATGACTATATATGATAGGTAACCCTCATGGAACCGTGAACTTAATTAGAATTTCGGAAATACAAAAACTATAAGCTTAACCTTACCATTATTAAAAAGTGTCAATACCTAAATCACTAAAAAGAAAGAAGTTTTGTTACTATTGTATATATTTTTTATAATTAAATAATGCAAAAAAAACAAGTTAATAAAAAAGAGAAGAAAAATTAATGATCACAAAATGAATTCAAGAGGGATCGTGGCAATAAAATCCTAAAATAAAATAAATAACTCTTATCAAGGGTGGAGTAGTTTTATTTGTGAAGAGATGGTACTTGAGCCTTCATCATATGTTTTTTTATAATAAATAGTGCAAAAGAATAAGCTATTAAAAAAGAACAAATAAAAACGAATGGTCTAAAAGCAGATGTATGAAATTTGAACAAATTGATCTAGGTACATAAGCTAATGAGATATACTGTGAAAATAAAATCAACCATCAATTAGTAAAATCTTGCTAGTTCATTCGGTTAAGGAGTGGGTATCGTTAGAAAGGCGGTCTAGGTTCAAACCCCTTAGGGGTGAGATAGTTGGGAGGAGACACCCAAAAATCCAGCCATGTTAAGGATTGGTGTGGCCTAGGCATGGTGTGATCCCAGGGTGATTTTGACGGCTTAGATGCCCCTAGGATGTGGTTTCTCAGCCAATGGTGGAAATGCACTAGCCCTCAGTTACGGGCACTTCTTAACCAAAAATAAAAATAAATCAACCATCAATTAATTATGTTATGTATCATTACACAATAAACTTAGAACAAAAGAGAAGAAGAAGAATATTTTCCATTAACTTCAATGAGTGATGGTGAACACTATTTTAAGGAAGTAATTTGAATTAGGGTTAGATGCAATTTGAATTGCCCATGTAGTGGTTTGAGATGATCCAAACTTAACTAGATCCTAAGAACCCTTTGTTGTCCATGTTAACTCTCTTTAATTGAGTTACACAAACACAAGACCCCTAACCCCAATTATAACTTTATGATGCCTAGTAAACTAACTGAATCAGAGCATGCAAAACCCTAATTAGGTCAAAGAAAGAGATAATGGCTGAGTATGGACATTAATGTTTATTTAGAACTTGAGTTAGGAAAGTATTCTTAGTTACTAACTGAGAATGAACTCCAACACTCCTACAATCAATGAGACACTCCCAAAATCAGGGGAGGTGCCCCTAATACTAGGAAAGCACATAACATTGCTAAGAATGGACATTAGGGTTTTGTTGTATGTGGAAAATATGGTGGCATGGGACCCTTAGAGGTTAGAATTAAGCTCTAGGGTGACTCCAGTGGTTAAAATGAGTGAGGTTTGGCCCACTAGAGTCATGAAAACAAATTCTAGATTATTAGTTAGGATAATTAAGCTATGGAGAAGGTATTTTTCTCTAACCACCCCCGATAATCCTGACTGGATGAAACAAATAAGAAATAAAAATGAGTCCTGACAATTTGAAACCATATTAGGTACTCATGCACACATAAAAAATGGGTCTTGACAATTTGCAACCATATTAGGTACCCATGCACACAAAATTATTTTCTATAAACTAGGAAAGTGGGAAGAACCACATGGGAAAAAAAACCAATAAAAGAGAAAGTAAACAAAATTTAATCTAGATAGAAAAAATTGTGCGGAATTGGTGATTAGTAGGATGAAACTTGGTTGTAGCTCCATAGATTGAAGAGACATGTTGGAGGTCTTCTTCAATGAGAAATTGATTTGGGAAAAATTATCCAATGGATTCTTCAATTTGAACTTGCTTTGGGACAAGTTATCAAATGAATGGAAGTGTTGGTGTACATTCTGTCGACCCAGGTTTAGACTCCTTATACGTCGACCCAGGTTCAGATCTTTGTCAACAACACCTATGATGTGGACAAAGTCTCACCTGAGATATCTTATCGGAACTTCCAGAACCAAGTTTCTATAGTTATGAGGGGGATTTCCTTATTACAAAATTATCAAAGCACTCGACCGAAATCGAGGAATAGATTTTTGTCATGCTTCTGTCTCATACATTCATCCAAGAAGATACCATATCGATCCGTCAACATATATAACATTATGTAACCTAAAGCATTAACACACATTAACTACTATTCCATATGATCATAACATTAGATGTGGGACATATATAGATAAGTTCATGATCGACACATTAAATAAACTCATTCACAATAGATATGCATTCAACATAACACAGATATCAAAGATACACAGACAGAAGGTTTAATGTGGAAACCCATCTGGGAAAAACCACAAAGGTGCTCTTAATATGGCATGAGAAATGGTTTAGCACATTTAGTCTGTGCACTGAGGGCGTAGACTCTTATTTTGATATTCTTTACAATTCATGTATTCTTGGATCGTCTCATGCTTTCTGGTTTTAGGTCTATCTTTTTTGTCTTTCTCTTCTTCTTAGTCTTAATAGTCGTTTCTGAATATGTATGTCTGATCCACCCACAACTTGGATCGATGCTTTTATGCATTTACACTTCTTGATTTAACCATCGACTGAATCTCAACTATCAGTCAACAAGTTGTCTTTCTAATTTAACATGTCCAATTACTATAAAAATAGGAACTATCGGCCCAAATTACAATCATGATTTATTCCCAAAAGCACAATATTAGCTTAATTATATTTTTACCAAAAATAGGTTGAACTCCTCATCTCGACCTACTCTCTTCCTCTTCTGTCTCGGTCTTTGCTTGTCTTGCGAACATAATCTTCATCTTTTTGAGCATCATTCTGGTTATCTTTCCTCATCTTTTACTAGGGCCAACAGGCCCCCAACATTCACCTGTAGATCGTCTCGAGCCACATTATTCTGCAATCTCAGTCAGTGAGACTTTGCTCTGAAAATATTGAAATATTTTCATGACCTATTATGTTTCTTGTCGCACTTCCTCCTGTACTATCTTCAATTGTTCCACAAGTTTGAAATGGATATGTTTCAAAGTTGTTATTCTCGTCGAAGCCAAATCTTGTCCCACCTTCTCATGGATATGTCGAATAATACTTATAACATTTTTTGCTTCTTCTTGTAGCTCTGAGACACTGTATGTTCTTTTCTTTTGTTGTGTTCGCAATCCGGATACATGTTTGTAACGTACCCGACTTATAGAATTACCTTTTTAGTGAAAATGAGATATATTTTTTCTTAAAACATCTTTTAAACTTCGAAGAATCTTAGCATCAAGGATTATTTGTAAGAATAACTCTACATTCATATGCATGCAACTAAATTGCAACAATTTTCTCTTAGTTCACATACTCATACTCATCTTCGTCTATTCACTACTTATAATTCTAATCTTACATAATACCTTTTTCCATGCTTCCCTATCTATACATTACAATCTATAATATTACCATGTTACACAAACATCCACTAGTATTTAAAATATGTCATCTATCATCCATCATTCATTGATGAATACACAACACAATTATATTAGTTTCTTTTATAACATGAACAATCATATGTTTCAAAGTCTTAACATTCATATTTAGATAACAAGATTCATAATCTATTCATTAGATACAATTAAAGAAGTGACTATTCTTTTAGCAATACAGGATTGCAGAGCAATAACTTGGGACAATATGCATAAATAAGACACATAAGATGTAAATTCACAAGAGAGACACCAACATACATGGTTCACCCCAACCTTGGGGTTACGTCCACCAAACAATTGCTAATCTTTTAATTATCAACAAAGAGGGTTACAATCTGTAGCACACCTACTACAACTTCTTAATAAATTTTACAGCGAAGTCCACAAATCCATTCTCTTCTTGAAGGTAAATATGTCACATTTGTTTCCATTCTTAATACAAGGTATTAAGTTCACTCATCTACATTAGAGTTTGACTTTACATAATGAAACCAAATATCTATCTATTTTTATCAAGAGTTTGACTTACAAAATTTAACTTTTAATATTCAAAGGAAATGGCTGGAATTTAATGTTCAAACATTTAACCCTTGAATTCACAATTTCTCTTAATAAATAAAGTAATGAATACCATCTTCAATAAATTAACACAACTTTTACTAAATTGACTCTCAATTTGTAAGGAGTTGGTATTTAACCATCATAATGTAAAACTCCAATATTAAATAATAATAATATTTTTTTTTTAAAGCTTAAACCATAAGTTCATGAAACTATATGAACACATAACCCAAACTTTTAAATATTCTTTTAATCAAATCTAAAGACTAATACGACACTAAGCTATTACAAGCCCATCATAGCGTTTAGGTTCTTTAAGATCTCACACTAATAAATGAAGGTACATGGCTATGTATTCTCAACTTGACGCATAGACTTTACTCATTTAGAACTTATGGAGAGAAACCTTTCACTTATTTGAAAAGAGTTTTGGCTTATACGATTGGAGTGGCACAATTTAGTAGTTTAATACTCAGTTTACCAACACTAAAATCACAACCAACAAGAGAGATATTTCCCACTATCTCAAAGAATTATAAAACTCAAGTAGTGATAACAAGCTAAGGTAAAGAATTAACATCCTCAAAGATAAAGATCCATCTTATTTAGACAACAGTTACACGAGATAAACTTGTATGAATAGTTTAAGCAAGACCTGCGGCAATTTGTACTCAGAGAAGCTATGAACCTCCTAATTTGGAAAATGACACATTGTTCAAGAAAGGAAACTACCTCTTCTAACTTTAGCCATAGTTTCCAATACTTCAAGGGAGCATGTAATAATATTGGATTTGAGCTCTTTCTTCTCTCGAGAAAGGTCGTTCAGAGCTTACCTTCTCAATATCAAGGCATATTTATCTAATTCTTCGAGAAATCAAATAACAATATTACAGATCCAACCTATTTAACGACTCTTTAGTATTGTGGAATATTTTGATACTTCTAGTATCTATGCATGTAAACACCATTTCAAAAGATTTTATGAAACAATAGCCTTATCACGGATATGCCATATACACAATTGATTTCTAAAAAACACGACAACTTCTCTTAGCGTGTCCAATTATCTAAATGATGGTTTGCATTTGTTTTATCAACAGATAACATCTTGTTAACCTTTCATAATAATCAAGGAATCATACTAATTCTAGATGTTACCTTTTCGATCAAGAAGTTTATCATTTGTCCTCGATTATATTATCAATTCGGTGATGCTTCTTGTTAACACATGTACCTATACATCACTGACAACTTTTTGTAAAGGTTATTCACATTAGGTTCTCTTCTATCAGCATAAAATTTACATATCAACCAGTTCCTTCCTTAATGCAATTAAATATCAATATTTATAGAATGCAAAATTTAGACATAACGATACCTATCTTTATGCACAATCCTTATTCAAGTATCATACATAATCTACATGAAATCAAGGTCATATCCTTTTAATCCAACTTGTCATGTTGATTGTTCTATATTAGTTACTTATGATTGCATATGATACTCATTAATTTTCTCTTTCAATATGCTAATCATAAGTTTTACCTTACTTTATATAAGCTTGAATTAGCATTACCAAATTACATTATCTTCGTTTCAGTTTGACGAAGTTTTTTCTTGAAATCAAAGTATGTCAATATACTCTTACCATGACTGCACTTATATGTGAGTTAATTCTACTTGTATGTATTACTCATTGACTTACTTTTTCAGCATACTAAGCATAATCTTGACAAGTTATACATACACTAGCATAAACATATCTTTGTTTAGGTTTGCTAAATTTATCCACTAATTAAGCTTGGTAGAATTCTTCATAACATTATAAATGTCATCCATAAGATAGTTAGTCATTATCATGGTGTTTTTCGAGTTAGAAGTTATAAAAGTAAAAACAATATATATCACATTCTTTATTTTCCGACACAACTCCGCATTCAAATCAACTAGTCTACGTTTTTTTAGGATACATGCATGCCAATAAGTAAACATAAAGTCTTATACACAAATAATTAATTCTTCACAAAGTTCACAAATACATGTATATAGGAGAGTCCATTATGTTCGAGTGTTGAGAACTTGCTCTAATACCATTTGTAACGTACCCGACTTCTAGAATTACCCTTTTAGTGGAAATAAGATATATTTTTTCTTAAAACATATTTTAAACTTCCAAGAATGTTAGCATCAAGGATTATTTGTAAGAATAACTCTACATTCATATGCACGCAACTAAATTGCAACAATTTTCTCTTAGTTCACATATTCATACTCATCTTCGTCTATTCACTACTTATAATTTTAATCTTACATAATACCTTTGTCCATGCTTCCCTATCTATACAATTACCATGTTATACAAACATCCACTAGCATTTAAAATATATCATTTATCATCCATCATTCATTGATGAATACACAATACTATTATATTAGTTTCTTTTATAACATGAACAATCATATGTTTCAAAGTAGTTTCTTTTATAACATGAACAATCATATGTTTCAAAGTTTAACATTCTTTTTTAGATAACACAATTCATAATATATTCATTAGATACAATTAAAGAACTGAGTATTCTTTTAGCAATATAGGATTGCGGAGCAATAACTTGGGACAATATGCATAAATACGACACATAAGATGTAAATGCACAAGAGAGACACCAATATACATGGTTCAGCCCAACCTGAGTGTTATGTCCACCAACAAATTACTAATATTTTAATTATCAACAAAGAGGGTTACAATCTGCATCACACTTGCTACAACTTCTTGATAAATTTTACAGCTAAGCTCACAAATCCCTTCTCCTCTTGAAGGTAAATATCTCACATGTAGTTCCATTCTTAATACAAGGTATTAAGTTCACCCATCTACATTAGAGTTTGACTTACATAGTGAAACCAAATATCTATCTATTTTTATCGAGAGTTTGACTTCCAAAATTTAACTTTTAATATTCAAAAGAAAATGCTAGAATTTGATGTTCAAACCTTAACCCTTAATCTCACAATTTCTCTTAATAAATAAAGTAATGAATACCATCTTTAATATATTAGCACAACTTTTACTAGATTAACTCTCAATTTGTAAGGAGTTAGTATTTAACCATCATAATATAAAACTCCAATATTAAATAATAATAATATTTAGTTTTTTTTATAACTTAAACCATAAGTTGACTAATAATAATATTTTTTTTTTTATAACTTAAACCATAAGTTGACGAAACTATATGAACACAACTCAATTTTTTAAAGATTCTTTTAATCAAATATAAAGACTAATACAACAGTAAGCTCTTACAAGCCCATCATAACGTTTACGTTCTTTAAGATCTCACACTCATAAATGAAGGTACAAGGTTATTTATTCTCAACTTATGGAGAGAAACCTTTCACTTATTTGAAAAGAGTTTTGGCTTATATTGTTGGAGTGGTAGAATTTAGTAGTTTAAAACACAGTTTACCAATACTAAAATCACAACCAACAAGAGAGATATTTCTCACTATCTCAAAGAATTATAAAACTCAAGTAGTGATAACATAACTAAAGGTCTCTCAGTCTACCTCTATACATAACTAAAACGAATAATATATCTATCATTTGCAAAAGTAAAAAGGATCTTCTTTTCATAAGCGAAGATTAGCAAACAGTAATTGTGACGGTTGAAGGAAGGAGACTATAACAATGATGTCCCGAATATATATATATATATATATATATATATATATATATATATATATATATATA
>LPNX011195918.1:66735-109472 GCA_001517045.1 Pseudotsuga menziesii
ACATTTATTATTCTGCTGCATGTAAAATATTTTTTGTCTTCTTTTTACCAGTAGTAGACGATGGTTTGCTCTTTTTACCGGTAGTATCCTCCTCCCACCTCTGCTTCTACAATTGCTTCTTGGGATAAAAACTAACTGAATTCACAACGAATTTTCCTTGTGAATGACAACAAATCGTTGTTATTAGTATTACATATATTTAGGACAATTTATAATTAACAACTACGTATACACGTCCACATATAAGTGTGTTAAATTTACGTATTGTAATATAAAAGACCCAAATTGACATATTGATATTAATAATAATTAGTATTCCCAATTATGTTTTTGTTTGGAAAAGAATCGAGGTAACAGAGGGTGTTACAGTGTTGTTGTAGTTTCTTAAGATCAACTTCCTTGGTCATTTTTTCTATTGTGGGTAGCTTCTTCAATTCATTCTTCAGTTGGTTAAAGTCTCCTTCAGTAGTATGCAGCTGCTCTATCATTTGTTCTAGCTTTATGTCGTCAATTAAGGCTTCCCATGACTAAGAAACCTGTTCGATTGATTTGGAAAAAAGAACCCTTGCTTCCACAATATCCTGCATAGCCTCAATTGTTGCCTTCCTTCACTCTTCCAGTACCTCCGAAGGTGTACTGGACGTCATCTTTGATTTCAACTCTGAAACTCACTTACAGAGGTTCTCAGCTATCTCACCCAGTCTGAAAACTTTTGCTTCAGAGAACATTTTGGTTGTGATTCCTTCCTCAACAAAATTGCTACAAGTGTAACTGCTGCATCCAGTCACTGCCTGTCATCTTGCCAGGTTTTTTCTTTATTCTTAGTCTCCTTGACTTCTTGTTTCAGTGACAAAATGGTATACTTTGAGGACTTCAATTTTCCAAATATCGCTCACTCTCTTGTTTTCATCTCTTCAACTACAACATGTTGAATAACATGGAGTCGATACATTAGCACTGCAAAAAAAATAAAAGTCACATGGTTAAGATCCTTGACCATGACACTGAGCTATGGTGTTCCTAAGTAAATTACTTGACCAATTACCTGAATAAGCATATGTGAAGTCATCAATGATGTCATGACATGTCACTCTTCATATGGGATACCTTGGTCTTGTGACACAGTAGAATATTGTGCTTGGTCGACCGCTACTCTAACTTATTTTACTGCAGTACAAAGCGTCTACAGTAAATCAGTAATGCTTCTCACCAATTATGTATGGCGTTCATCCATCTTTCTGCATCTTTGGTTTGCGAGTTCCTCCATGCGATCTGAGATCAGGTTATAATCATCATTTGTAAGATCGACAATTCCAGGTGATCTATCAGCCTTCCTTTTCTCACGACCCTTCTCAGATTTCTCTATGAGTTTTATTTTATCCCCCAAATCTAGATCTATTGGGGTCGCATTGGATTCATTTTGACTGTTTTAGGGAGAGATTCTTGGGATTTCTAGTGGTGGATCACCTTGTTGGTTTCCATTGTTCTTATCCAAAGGATCATCCTATCATGACTCTTCTTCTGTAGAGATTTGATCCTTTGCGATAGGTACGCACCATTATTTAGGTCAGTCCTGAATAATCGCCTCAATTTCTTCAACGGGTAGCTAAAACTGTGTAGCTAACCACTAGTTCTGTGGGTCTTGTCATGGTTGCAAAAATATATGGTGCCCTCCAATAAAAAAATATGATGATGTTACGAAACCTTTTAATGGTTTCCTTGATTATTCTAGCATGCTTCTTAACAAAATTTCTAAGTGCCTCTGCTTGTAGCTTAAACTCAATATTATTATTTCTTTGTCACTGCGGATTCTCCTTATCGAACCAGATATTCTGGTATATGGCTCCTTGGAAAGACACAGGAACATCTACCTCATGGTAGTCTGGTGGTTCTGCCATGCAACAAAGGAAATCAAAATCAAAAGCTAGGAATAATTAAATGGGTTACCTTTCTCTTGTGTATCTGCAACATCTGCCAACGACTCATTCAACAAATATGTCTCCCAGTTCATCTGGAAACCTTTTGCGCACTGCTCTGCCACAATGATTGTACCTGTTGTACACTGGTTTGGTCACGTTTTTCGTAGCTTCTTTCTATATAATACTTTGGCTGCGAACCTAACAAAAATATCATTGATGGAGGTGATAGCAAAGCCTCTCTTATCCATCGACAGTTTGTACATTTCCTTCATTCTAATGACCAGAGTTGTATCCCGGTCCTTCCCAGTGAAGAAGGGAACTGGGTCGATTCCTATAAGAGGAAGTCCTGTAATGGATTCTATGAGCTCAACCTCCACTTAGATTTTCTTGTCGAGCCATAGGCACCCTCTGTGAGAACACACCAGCAACTGCTTCACACATGCATTGAATTTTGTTGTGCCACCAAAATGTGACATGTACATCAACGACAACAATTCGTATTTATCGAATTCTCTTGCCCACTCCATCGAGACTATGTGAATGGGTTCATCCTCCGTTTCTCTGACAGTAGTCATAAATATTTTCATCTCAAGTTCTGACAATTTATGAAGGTCATGGTCGATGAATCCCAATTTCTTCAAGTTGGGTATAATGTTCGTCGTCACCCAAACTCCTTTTGATATGGCCGATGATACTAATTGATACTTTGCATTTTTTCCCATAGTAACCTTTGGTGCTTCTGATGGCCTCGGTGGAACATAGTCAAGCAACATCGATGTCGGCCATGTTGCTTCATCGTCAGGTGGAGGTGTTGTTCCCTTTTTGCAACCAATTCCACTTCCAAAGCATTTCTTTCTTGATGGGTTGGGCAGTTCTGGTCATAAAACAACTTCTGCAATCACTGGTGACTATGAAACAACTTATGTATGTTCTTCCATGATGGGTGTGGGTGATGGAATCTCAACGCTTGATTCTTGGACAGTGTTTATGTTCGAGACAAAAATGACTATGCTCTGTAAAAAATTAGCTTCTGCTCAAAGATTTGCAAACAGACAGTTCAACATCGAAGTTTCAATCATTTGGATGCAATATAATCACCAAAATTCAGTGCAAAGATGAAATATGTTTAAACATCAGTCGTTCACTCACAAGATCTTGTGATAAATGGAAAGGTAGAAACAAATTATGTCACATGGAGCAATCTTTATAATAATTTTAAAGAAATTGGCAACCAAATTGTCACTTCGCATGTCAGCTCAACGATAGGTATTGCGCATTAATGGCAAATGTGAGCAAAATAACGTCGCCTAAATCTCTCATTACTTCACATTAGCTGTCATCCAACTGTCATCTGCAACCAAAATTAATCATGCAACAACAATTCTTCTCCTTTGACAGACATATAGTCTACGACAAAATTCTTCTTTTGTGATAGACGAATAGTATACAACACATTTTTTTCTTTTGTGACATAAAATGTTCTGTGTGACAGACCCATGGTCTGCATCACAATTCTTCTTTTTACAAAACACTCACAAACTTGCAACACTCATAATCTTGTAACAAAAACACTCATAAACTTTGTGACATCAACACATAAACTTCTTTTATTTTTCTACCAGTCGACCAAAGTGCGACTATCCTGATAAGGCTTTAGCCGAATTCCATTCACTAATCCTTTGAAAGGTGTACCATCTAATTTCTGCAATTGAACTGATCCTCCTTCAGTGATCTGAATAGGGAACCTCCTCTAAATCATGAATTAAAGTACAAAATGGGAAAAGTAACTATTCCTTCCTTTGATGGTTCCTCACAAATGTTTGCTAATGCTTAGATGCAAAAATTAAGAGTGTATTTTCAACTAAATCCTATGGTTGAAGAAGATGCATTGAAAATGGCCATTTTGCATCTTGAAGGGAAATCTAGTTATTGGTGGTTCCATGGTATTAGAAACTTGGGACATGATTATATTTTATCTTATGATGGTTTCTCCAATGCATTAATGGAGAGATTTGAGAGGAAATACCCCAAACTTCCTTTCAAAGAACTAGCACAATTGAAGCAAGTAGGAACTCCTGAAGCATATATGTTAGAATTTGAAAATCTTTCAGTAATGGTTTCTGATGTATCTAATACTAGGAGGATTTTACTATTTACTGAAGGATTGGCATAACCTTTGAGAGGACTCGTGAAATCCCACAAGCCAATCACTTTGAAGGATGCCATGAATTTGACAAGAGAATTGTAGAATGTGTTTCCAAGAACCAAATACCCCCTAAGCCAAATTTCCCTTCCAAGTTCAAGGAAGGTAAGAAACCATGGTAAAAGGACTCCTTTTCCAAATAAAATAAAAGAGGACCAAGCAAACAAGAACTTATTAAAAAGAATCTATGTTTCACATGCCAACAACCTTAGATTCTGAGACATAAGTTTACAAAGAGGAAGGCACATTACATTGAAGTATTTTTCTAAAGATGATGAAGAGGGGGAGGAGGAGGAGGAAGAACAACTTGCAGCCCAAGAAAAGGGGTATGAAACAACAGAAGAAGAACAGCCCCCTCCTGAGACAGGAAAAATTGCAGTACTCTTAGGTGTACCTAGATTCCACACCTTGAGAATCAAGGGTAACATACAAGGCCAAAAGGTCATGGTTCTAGTGGATGGTGGAGCCACTCATAACTTCATAGATGCAGCCTTGGTGGAGAGGAGAAATTTACTAGATGAAACTTTTGATGGTTTCACAGTCATCATTCTAGGTAACAATTCTATGGACTGCACTAAATGGATTCCAAAGCTTCAAGTGACTATAGGAAATCATACTATCACTGACAATTTTTATGTAGTGAATGTGGCTGCTACAAATGTGGTTTTGGAAGTAAAATGGTTGTATTATTTATGGGAGCATACAATGAACTATCAAGTCTCTGAAATGAGGTTCAAAATTTTTGAAGGGATACCCATCTTGTTGAGGGGAATGCACACTTACCCAAATCAAGTGGTGTCCTCTCACAGCACAAGGTCTATCTTGAGGCATGGAGACATAGAATGGGATGTTGAATGTTTAATTACATCTCCTAAACCTTACTTCAAGGTTTCCAAGCATCCTAAATATATAGAGAAATTATTGAGTAATTATGAGAAGGTTTTTGGAGGCCTTCCCCCAGGAAGACCACTAGACGGAGGGTTGGAGCATGTCATTGAGTTAGAGATAGGAACACAACATATCAAAATGAAACCCTATAGACACCCCAAAAGGATTCAAGATCATATTGAGGAGTCCATTAAAGAAATCTTGGAGTTGGGTCTCATAAGGCCTAGTTCCAGCCCATATGATTCTTTAGTTGTTATGGTAAAGAAAAAGGATGGAACTTTGAGGATGTGCATTGATTTTAGAGCATTGAATAAGAAGACGGTGAAGAATAGATATCCCATCCCAAGGATTGATGAGATCCATGGATCCAATTTCTTCTCAAATATTGACCTTAGATATGGTTATCATCAAATTTGAATGAGAGAAGAAGACATACCAAAGACTGATTTTAGATACCACTATGGTCACTTTGATTTTGTTGCCATGCCCTTTGGCTTGACAAATAAACCTTCCACATTCCAATCATGCATGAACAATATCTTCCACAAGAAACCTTGTAAGTTTGTACTTGGTTTCTTTGATGAAATTCATATTTACAGTAAAACTTGGAAGGAACATTTGCATCATCAAGAAGAGGTATTAAAAAATTCTACATGATCAATCTTTGTTTGCTAAGCTGTCAAAATGTGAGTTTGGTTTGACAGAGCTCTTATATATTGGACACATCACTGGTCAAGATGGTGTGAAGGTGGTTATGGAGAAAATAAGAGCCATTATAGAATGGCATCGTCCCAAGAATCTCACTGAATTGAGAGGAATATTCATTGGAATTTTCACCTACTATATAAAGTTTGTGAAGGGGTTCTCCCAACTCACTTCACCTCTCACTGATTTGACAAATAAAGATGCTTTCCAATGGCATGAAGGGGCTGAAAAATATTTCCAATGGATGAAAGAAGTAATAAGCAATTGTCCTATAATATCCTTGTCTGATTTTTCTAAACCATTTGTCTTGGAATGTGATGCATCAAGAGTGTTAACACCAAAAAATGTTCACCTAGTTCTCTATGGTCTAAACCATAATCAAACATCATATTCCTACCATTGTTTCCTTCATTTTGACCTTCACAATTGTATTTCCACTAAATATGGTCCAAAACATCATTATTCCTTCTCCATAAATTAAGGGAAGATGAACATTTATTGTGATTTATCCCCACTCTCTCCAAAAAAGGGTAAAAAACCCTAAAAGTGAGAATGGGTCAAAAAACCATAGATAAATACCATGGGTCAAAAATCCTTGGACCATCCTATAAATACATTGTGAAGGCCTTCACCAAAACACTTTTTACCATTTTCTCTCAGTCACACTATACACTGTTCTGCCATTAATCCCATATTTTTCCACAAAATTACCCACGGTGTACGTTAAGTTCACTCCATACCCATTTGTATCCATTCCCCCATTTGACAACTATTCATGCAAGAGACTCGAGACCCAAACCATGGAGCTGCGGGACCATTTCCGAGGATGGCTACGATGGCCCACATTTCAGAAGAAAAAAAGTATCGTTTGTTCATTTTTGCATTAGTTAGTATTATATATCTAAAAAAAAACCTAAAAATATTGTTATTGTTGTTTTGCTTCCTATTATTATTCTTGAAATCTACCATGTGGTCTACATTATCTAGGGTTGGTGCTTTTGCACATAGCTAGGGATAAATCCCCACTATAGTTTTGGCTACTCCACTCTGTCAATCCATATGGATCTTTTCTTTTGTAGATTTTTCTATTGGCCTATTCTCCTTTGCTTCCTTCAACCATTATAGATCTGACCCCCACGCGGCATATCTGAACCAATATTTCCTCAGTTCCTGCCCCCTGTCCCTAGTTGACAGCTATTTTTTTTTTAAAATTCAGTTACGGTTGAGTCACACTTATTCGACCAAAAGTTGCGACCCAGTCGCACCTTTTTTCTCGATAAGTGCGACCCAGGTCGCAACTTTTGCCTTGATAAGTGCGGCCTGGCCCAGAAATCCAGATTGCGCTTGTCCTGGCTTCCGGAGCGACTTCGGTCACTGCTGCAACTCAGTTTTGAGTGACCTGTCGAGCTTAATCCTTTGTTTTGTGCAACCTGAATCATCTATCTGTTTTTTTGCCCCGACCGAGACTATTTCCCAGTTCAGTGCGACTGCGATCACACCTGTTCCATCAACAGTTGTGACCTACAATTTTTCAATCCTTTTTGCCGCTTGAGATCCTTGTTCCAGACCCCCTATTTGTGTTTTTCCCCTTCCTGACCAGTTTTTATCCAGATCTGATCCATTACAGCCCCTTGGTTTGTTTTAAGGTCCTCTTTTCCTTGTTTGTGAGCATATTGAGTCAACCTTCATAGTCGAGACCACCTATGTGTTTCCTACACCTTGGAAAGTTCCTTAGACGTTCATTTACTTGTGTTTATGTTATGTTATGGAAGAATTAGTTGTGATTTTGTATGATATTTACTGCTATTTATCTGCATTTTCTTTTATGCATCCTGGTAGTGAGATCATTGCATCTTCATCGTAGGATTGTTGGGGCTTATACACACCATTTGCACACATCTCACACCCTAAAGATAAAAACTCTTGGTTCATGACCCCAAGCCAACCTTAAAAATAACTTAATACAACCAACATTGTAACCTCATTTAAGGACAAAACAATATTGTAGCTAAGTTAGGACATTGGGGATAGGCATCCAAACAACACCCCTTTGTCACTTACATCTTGAGACATAGTTGTTGTCCATTAGGGGACAAAAATCATCTTGTACTTGTTGACACGCTCAAGTCCATTCTGTTGGGCCCCCCCTGCTCTGCAAGAGTAAGCCACAAAGAAGGGGTTTCGAAAGTCAAGGTGGAATACCACACTCCATCTTGCACCAAAGGCTAACCCTTCATAGTCCTCCTCACACCACCCAGCCGGGGGTCGGGGGCCAAAGGGCTTAAGCGCCAGGAAACCAACCAGACGTGTCATGAACAAGGTAGCCTAGTTTCCATTCTTTATAGGATTCTTTTACCTAGAGGTACTTATCAGTAGTGGGATTCTCTTGGCCTATTTTTCTTCCATTTCATATTGTCTGACTGAGATTTCATCACCTTGCTGAGGATACGATTTGTGAGGGGATTCCAGCTTGTAGTTAGGAGTTTTCTTGCACTTTTATCCCATATATTAGTGCACCATTTTATTTATAGGTAGTGCTGCTTGATGGATTTATGTCCAATTTGTTGTAGACTCGCCTTCTTGTAACCCACTGTTGCAGTTTGGTTTTAGAGATTCGTTTGTTGGCCTGTGAGCCGCCATTTATACGCTCTCCTTCTATACACTCGATTGTAGTTGGTTTTTTGAGCCTGCGATTGATACTCTTAAGGTTTCATTCATTACACGGCACTACATCATGTCATCATAGCTCCACCACGCTACTCACATAGGCTTAGAGGGCATACCACCTAGTTTGAATCCTTGAATCATCGTCGTTAGATCTATATTCGACATCGTTCACACCTTTGGAGCCACACACAACCTCTGAGTCTGATTCAGATTCCTATCAATCCAAACCTACCTTTTTCACTGCCCCATCTAGCCCCATGGTTGGTGCACATCCTGACCCCTTCCAAGGGGGGACGGTTGGTAGTGGGAGTGTTCCTGTTCCTCCCATCATTACAGGTATCCCTTCCGCTGGACCGACAAGTCCTAGTCCTAGTGGGCCATTTTCCACTGCACACACTACTTCTGGTCTGCTACCCACTAGTGGTGGCCCCATTCCATCCATTTTGATTCCTACCATTCCACCATTTATACCTGGGGGCAGTGGCCCTTTCACGTCTGTTTCGACTATTCCTACCATACCAGTGACTATTCCCAATGTCGAAATTCAACCTTACCCACCCCCAGTTACACATGGGAACTACATTCCTGTTGCCACTGGCAACATTGCTAGCCCTTTCCAATCCACTCTCAGTTCTAGTATACCTTTTATGGCTAGTCTCAACCTTCCTGACCTGTCACTGTTGACCAATGACCCCATTTGTCATAACCCACTATGGCCTCCTATTCCTACCAAAATTTCGTTAGACATCCCTAGGTTTGAGGGTAAGGCGAGAGAGGACCCCCAAAACCATATTATTTCATTCCACTTGTGGTGTTCATCCAACAACATAGTGGATGACTATGTCCGATTGGGGTTATTCCAGTGCAAACTCACTATTGTTGCGGCCAAGTGGTATATCGAGCCGTCTCATGCCACCCGCCCAGAATTTTCCTCGTCAGCCTCAATGTTCCTTCAATACTTCCAGTTCCCTATATTCTATGATGAGGGGGCGGAAATCTTATTATCTTATTGAAAAAACACAACCACCCATATCACAGATCATATCCATGAATGGCGTCATCGTTGTAGCTTGTGTAAGATCTTGTTAGATGATAGGATTTTCCTAGATTGGTTCCTAAAAAACTTATCCCCCCTATAGCTAAGGACGTTGCATCTGAGTTCCCTCAAACCGAGGAGGAAGCTATCCTTAAGGCTCAAAAGTTCAATCTTATATATGCCCAATCGGGTTACTTGTATACCATTATACCTAATGCTCCCCATGTCGGCTCCTCACGTCGATATACGTCGGGGGCATCCCATGTTGCTGATGGAGTTATCGACTCTATTACACAAAATCATCACTTTTACCCGGCCACTCCTGCAATTTCACCACGAGTCTAGTCACACCCCTATTGTTGTCCAACCAGGTTATGCCATTTATTATTCACGCGTAATGGCTCTGTCCAGAGCCACACCTTCATGTGCGCCTCCCGCACCATCCCCTCATGTCCATAGACCAACTTGTTTGGCACACTCATGTACTTGCCACACGACCGGCTTTACAGCCACACTAGCTACTCCTGTCTATTACCCACCACCTATGCAACCTACTTCAACTCTGCCCCCGAATCCTCCTGCTCCTACAGGACAGGTCTACACACAACAGAACCTCCCTAACCAACCAGCCCCCAATAACCATCAAGGGAAGGGAAGGAATAAGAGAGGTAGGAATCAGGGTAACAACCAACCTCAAGGAGGTGGCCAACAAGCCAACCCACTGAACAATAACGAAGCTGAACCCCCTGCACAAAATCCCCAATATCTCGCTAGACCTAGGAAGAACCCATAGTTTCAGACTAACCATTCGTGCGCCATTTGTGCTCCGCCAACTCAGGTTTCCATCAGTTGTTGAGTTAATATAGTATTCCTTCGAAAACATGATATTATACAACTAGTCCCGATATATGTCTTGCCCTTCTCTATGCACAAGCTCAACATATTGCTGTCCTTCAAGCGGATCAATTGGTGAACCACTCTATTTTAGAATCTTCGAATGACAAGATCCTTTTCTTGAAGTTTATAATAGTTTGGTTGTCTATTGCCTAATCAATTCCTAGAAGTGCAAGATATGGATTTGTTTCATCAAAAATGTCAATAACTTTGAATTCAAAATATGTTCTTAATTCTTCGAATTCCATAGGTACTTGGGTTATTCTACCGATTGGTACAACCTTCGACTGGTTTGTGAGCCTTAGCTGAATAGGAAACCAGTCCAGTCACAACTTATTCATGCTCTCCCATGTCTGCCTTATCAATATATTGACATCCGAGCCTAGTTCTAATATGATGTAGTCCATATCATAGTCTCCTATCTACGTAGTCATTCGCAGTTCTCGGCCTGTCTTCAGTTTTCTCCAGATATGATTGAATCTGTTTTTAGGTCGCAAATCTTATGTCGTTTCTTCTATGAGTGTTTTCAGTTCTGCAACAACATCTTTATCATGGATTAGTGCTAAACAACTTTTGAAATTTTCTTTAAGATTACTACCCTTTTTCATGGGAGGCCTCCTGATTAGTTGTTCAAATCGTTCAGGAATAACACTAACTTATCCAGATGTTGACAGTTGATAGGGATTAGAAAATTCATGTCACACATCTAAGAAGACTTCTTTCTCTTGTTGGACATTTAGTGAAGCTTTCTTTTGTGTCGCAGGTATCACTTGCGGATGTCCTTGCAGTGTATTATGGTCCGCTCCCATTGTAGCACCTTTTCTTATGACTAGAGCAAGGTTGGATTGTCTTGGTTCAATAGAAGTCATTTAAATATTCGGATCGGGGTTTGGATTCGAATTCTTCACTAGGTTGGGGTTAACGACAATTCTTGACTTCCATTTCACAATAAGTTGCAGGAACTGTTCAAAAATGTGATCAAATGCTTTACAATATGTACAATTTTTCACAAGACTTTTACAATGTTGAAAAAAATATCTTGGCTGCCCACAATTATAACATACGATTTGGCCTCTTCCTCAACCAAATCCTCCTCCTAGTTGCTGTCCTCGACCTCTAAAATTCCCACCCCTCCTTTGCGGAGGGTATTGATGTTGTTGAGGATACTGATTCTGTTGGTATTGTGGTTGAGCATATTGTTGTTGTTGATAATTCGTAGGCTGATACCGAGGTTGCACTCGTTGAGATTGCATTTGTTTGTCATTTTTCATTAAGTAGGTATCCATTGTCTTCTCTTATAGCAGTTGAAGTGCTATGCAATCTTTCTCATCATGATCTACTTACTTACAAAATTTACAATACAAACTAGTAGGTGCACTCACAATATTCTATAAGTACATGCATTCCTCAGACTTGTGACCTCTAGTTTGGCATATTCTACACCAAGGCATTCCTTGGGTGTTTAATGGGTTTGGCGCACCAGCTGTAGCATAGTTCATCAGTGCAGGGAAATTATCTTTATGGTGTCCATCTGATATGCACCTTGTACACCATAGTTCTTCCTGAACTTCCTTGCCTCTTTTAATGTTCTGGAGCTGCACTGTAAGATTGGCCAACTGCAACTGAATTGGCATCATTCCCGAACCAGTGTCTCCAACTGGTGAGGCTTCTAATTTCATTCCTATTTCAAGAGCCTATGTCTACGACATGAGTTTCTATTGCATCAATGGGGTTCAGATATGTGGTAGAAAGGTGAAAATAAACCATTCCTTGTGTTGCACATCTGACATTTGGAAACTCACTTTGGCCATTAATGTCTTAAATCTTTGGTCAAAGTCCCAACAAAATTTTGTTAGTGGCTGCTTAATTTATTTGATCTCAGTGATGCGTTTGGATTTAGACTTCGGATTTTTGAATTCATATTTCAAACCCAATCGAATCTCGTTGAGTGTTTTCAGGAGCACTCCTGCTTGTACTATGGAAAATTTCATATACCAGTCCCGCGCATGACCTCCTAGAGTAGTTATCATTTCTGCTTTCTTGATATCCTCATCCTCGATCTGTCTTACAGTCCATACAATGTCACAAAGGAACCAATGCTGCTCAAGGTCTTCCAACCCGTTTCCATTGAATATTGGGAGCTTAATGTCATCTCCAATCATTGTATTTGTTATTGGTACAGTCGAAACAAATTTTGGACTGGTCAAACTCCCTTTCCCGCTATTTCTAGTGTTAGTAGTAGTTGTATTTACATAATTACTTGGAGGTAGGTCTGGCGATCTTACCTCTAGTATGGTAGGTGAGTTGTAAGCATGTTCTTGTTTGAGGGATTCAGTCGATTCTTCTGACTCCTCGTCGCCTTCTGAGATCAGCTGATATTATTCCTCTTCTTCACAAGATCCTTCATCTAACTATGATACAAAATCGTAGCCTTCTTTTTCTCGATCTGTGCTGCAACTCCCTCATTCTAACAGAGTTTTCCTTCTGTTACCAGATCTAAATCTTCTTTCGCTTCTTAAAAATATTGGCTCTAGTTCAATTCCACTATCTCCTGGGAACATATCACTCTAGGGTTCTGCTGAGACATAGCCACCCTTTGCTTATTCAGTCTATCATTTGCATAATGCCTTTTTCACATAAAATCATTTTTATCCATGTCTTCAAAGATGATAGATATCACTTGCCTGGTCCTTGAAAAAAAATTCGCTCTACCTCACTATATGAAGTTATTGTGTCTACAACAAACTCATTGATATATCCTTCTAGGATACTGTCTGCCCAAAAGTCCACATCCCTAGATATAGGTTTGTTGACTCTTTTCAGCCACTCAATCAAGAAAGGACTCCACTCTTTTGGTTCTCCTCCTTGAAAATTCTTTTGTTGGGTTTCCAACTTAGACAACCACTCATGCAATACAATGGGAAACTTAGGAAAGAAAATATTGTAAATGTATGAATAGATGTACCAACCCAACCAATCTGTTGGGTTCCACCGAGATCCTTCACTTTCTTCTCGTGCAAACTATAGCTCTTTGAAATCCACCCAGTCTTGGATTTCCAGTTTCGTGGGATGCCGCAACACATCCCTCACTACAACACTTCAATATCCCGACAACAGAACCATTTGTTGGCTCTCTTCCCTCTCTCTTTCCCTCCATCCATGTTCATCCCCTTTTTGGTTAGCACAACAAAGCCCAATATATAATCCCGACAGAGCAGAGCTCATCTAGCAACACTTGTGACATAGATGTTGTCTCACCCGAGATATCTCAGTTTTATGGGCAACTACCAGAACCACGTTTCCACAGTTTGTGTGGGAGGGTGTTTTAGTACCTTAGCTCTGCACCAAGGTTTTTTTAGTGACAACCGGCAAGATGGGTAACTTATATGCACTGTATTTCAATACCACTCTATGATCCAACCCTTCTTTACTTTAATTAAGTGAACTAATCAGTTAATAACCACTATAAGCATACTTCTTAACATAATGCAGTAGACACACATTTATCCAATTGCAATACAATAATCAACCAATCATTTAAGACAACATTTATGCAACTAACTAAGATACTAAGCATTCACACATATACACAACATATAACGTGGAAACCCGTTCGGGAAAAAACCACAAGGTTCTCTTTATCTGGAATTGGCATGAGGAAATAGATGCACCTTTTGTCTGTGCACAAAGCTGTAGACTCTGTTCAAGATCTCCTCTTCTACGTTTACAGACTTTTCCTCCCTCTCATGCTCTCTAATCTTCTCTCATTCTCGCTCTACTCTACTCCTGTAAGCGATCCACACACAGTCTAGATTGACTCGACCTTCTCTACCTGTTTACGAACTCAATGGCAGAACGAATACTCTGATGCACTCAACGATCAAGAGTCATTAACCAAAAAATATCTATCTCAAGTCTAGCTCAAGCATCTTTCCCAAGAGTCTAGAAATTACTCAAATTTGTTGTATCAGCTAATCAACTAAAACCCTCTAACCCATTTACAACTTGGGTTCCTTCTTTTATATCCCTATTATAGACTCGATAAAGATCCCATACATGCTTGTTATAGACTCAATACTGACTTGATACAAAATCTAAAAGACTCAGCTTCAGTTGTTATCCCAGCCGACTTACTATCTTCAGCCAACAGGTTGTTTTTCCTATTCTAGCAATACATAACAAAAAGGTGCTATCGGCCTGACATACAAAGATGCCTTTACACGTGTGGTTTCCGTCAGCTCCAGCCGAGCTCGTACGCACAATCGCTAAGGACTGTCGCTTTCTCAGCATTATGCCTTACTGTCATTTTATTGTTGTTATGCTTCTTCACATGCATGCTTCTGCGAATATTATTCCATGTCATCTCTTATCTTGCTATGTTCTTCAGTCGTGGCTTACTTATCTGATGTAGCTTCCTCGTCTTTCACCTTCTATTTTTATTCTTCTTTGCTTTCCTTTTTATGTTGCAACATTCTTCCCTTTCCTTTGATGTTTCTTCCTCTATCGTAGCTCCTTCCTCTTCTCCTTTACACTCTTCTTCCATACTTGGGCATAATTCTACATGAATTCCACCCTTCTGTCCCGAGACTCAACAAAACACTTTCAATTTATTAGTTTCCTCCACGTCTTCTTGCAGTCCTTCAAAGTTTAGTTTGATTTTTCCCTCTACACCAAAGCCTTCAAAACAATATTGATAAGGTTTCCTTCTTCCATAGTAAAATTAACTCTCTTATCTTAGGTTTTCAAATCACATTATATATATTGTATATGCTTCATATCTATATTTCCCCTTTATCCAAAATTCACCATTTGCAAGAGTAGATTTTACTCTTAATCCATAAAACACAAAGCCATTATAACCATGTTTTGTTGATGATTTCTTTATCATTTTTCACTCATGAAGATAGTCCAAAGTTTAAATACCCCATTATAATTTTACCTAGGGTAAAAGTGGTATATGGCTATCAATCCCATGTATCCATAAACAAATATGGTTAAGTGATTACTTGAAACATAGAGTCCAACCCCCCTATAATTTTAATAGGGGTAAGAATGCTATATAGCTATCAAACCCATGCATCCATAAACAAATATGGAGATACCTTTTAGTGTATCTAAGTTCTCTTCCCTCTCCCAATTCCTCACATTAAATATTGTGATCATGTTTATTCCTCACAATAATAATGACTATAAATGAGTTATTTCTCCCTTTCCCAATTCCTCACATTAAATATCGTGATCATGTTTATTCCTCACAATAATAATGATTATAAATGAGTTATTTCTCTTGGATGAGTTAAAGAAAACATCCTCGTGTTTATTAAGTGATTATTTTTAAAATTGTTTATTAATATGATGAGTTATAAAAAGCATCCTCATGTTTTCTATCATCTTTATTAAATTACTATTTTTAAAAATATTTATTAATATAAAATAAGTATAGATTTATCTTTTCCAAAAGCGGGTGTGTGAGAGGATGAGGATAGGGGGAATGCAAGAGGCATGGCGCATGCCGGGGCAGATGGTAGCCCGTCCCCCACATCCCCACATGCTTAAGATCACACTCATTGGCCCCTGCGGAGAATGGGAAGGACATTGGAAGCATACTGGATCGATCATGTATTGTATTTTGAATATTGACGACAATATGGACTTAGACGACTGCACATAGTCACGGTACCCGCTGGTCCATGGCAACTCCTCGGCCATGCCGTTGTGTACCTGGCTTAGCCACCAGAGGACGCTACATCAAGCATTCGCAAAGGGATAGGATGGCATCAAGATTATTGAGCTGGTTTGGGGAAGGCACCATTGCGCAGGTATGGGGAGGAAATTAGCTTGGAAGACTTTGTCGTGTGAGTCAGTGGAAGACTGCATCACATTGGTGGGAAGCAAACATCACTGCGAAATATGTCATCGCACTCAGAGGAAGAGGAAATCTTCACAGCGCTGCAACTCTTCCACGCTCCTTCACACTCAGCTGAGCATGGCATTGCAGGGGAATGAGGGGAATAATGTTGACGGGGAGACTCTTTTCCGCCAAGAAACACCAAAGCACATATGCAACTCCATTGCAGCCATGGAAAATGAATTTTTTGGGGAATTTTGGCTCAGACTCGGCCCATAGGTTTCCATAAACAACTACTAGTGCTTACAGTTCATTCTCTCACAAGCCATGAGAGAAAGAGAGAGCTTTGGAGATCTAGTGAGGATTACTGTCAGTACCTTCAAGGAGGACGCTTGAGAACAGCCTGGTGCACATGAACAATCTCATGCAACTCTCAGAACCACCATTTTAACGGGACACCAAGGGCACCAACAAAGAGGGAATTACCAACAAGGCTAACAAGGATGAAGCCGAATCCACCACAAAGGCCTAGTTTTTTCTTTGTGTTTATGTTATGCTCTCTCTAGCTTAGTCCTATTTATATTTTACTTCTTGTTCACAGCTTATGTTGTGTGAGGATACCATTGTTCAAAAGTTGGGCAACCTTCACAATGGTCACACACTTAGTTTGGTCCATTTTACATGTTTTTCTTTTTTGCTTTCAAAACCACTGTCTTATTCCATGCTTAAAAAAAGACAAATATGTAATCCATTTTATTTTATAAAGTAATAGAAAAAAGCACTACTTTAAAAAAAAAAAAAAAGGTGAATAAGAGTAATATTGATCTATCTCGCTGTTTTATTTTGTTATTAGATTTTTTTTTAATTGTTATCAGTAAAATTTGGTTGAGCTAAATTTAAATTTTGGATTTATTGAATTTCGAGATAATTTTATTAACTATTATAAATTAATAGAATCATTTAATTTAATTGTTTTCCATAAGCTTGTTGTCTCTGTCTTATTCCATAAGCTGCTTGTCTCTGCACAAGACAGACTCGCCTGTTAGGCTTGTTGTCAGCCTTATGCACAAGACAGACAAGCCTATCTTGTGTAAGATATTGTGTCCAACTCCTCCATGGTATGGGATAAGGCATGGCCACTTTCACAAACAAAATAATGTTTTTGTTTTTAAATGTTAGGTTCATGTATATAAATCTGCATTGATTCATTATCCTGGTGTTAGCATTACATAAATTAAATTTTGAATTTGAAAACTATTTTTATTACCTATTAATATTACTTAACTTATGATTAATAAACATTTATAAAATACAAATTAATTAACTTATGATTAATAAACATTTATAAATTACAAATTAAGTGTTACTGCTAAGTCATAGACAAAACTTCCTAATTACATAATATTTCAGTTTATTCATGTCAATCATTTTCTACGGAATTTATACTGGCGATGTGCGGGTTCTTACCCCTCATCTTATCGTTCATGCCTTACCAATTATCTATTTATTCCTAAACTAAGGTACCTATCCTATCTTATCCAATCCCCGCAAAGCACAAATTCGAATGAAGAGTAATATGTTGGAAATGTTCATACAAGTCTAACAGATAGTTGTTCCAACAAAATATTCACATTTACAGCAGAAAAAATACCAAAGATAGCTCTGATATGATAAAACAATTTATTACTCATTTCAAACATAAACACTTGCATAGAAAGTAAAATCATTCATCACCAATGAAATAAATCAATAAAGTTATAATGGTGTCACAGTATATGTTATGAATGCAAGAAAAAGTAGTTCCACATTAAACATTCCACACATTCCAGGAAAAATCTATGTGCAGGATTTTCCCAGCAAACAAATCCTTCTTATTGGCAGAAAATTAGTTTTCTTACAAAATGGTCCACTTCTATTATTCTAGCAAAATTCCTTTCTCTTTACTTTATTCCTCTATTTATATTACACAAGAGTTTGCTCTCTAGTGACTCTTCATTTACCCTATCCCTAGGAATTCTCAAAATTTGGCATTTTGTGCTTACATAGGAAAATACAAAATATTTAAAAACAAGGAATTAGGTGGGCCTTGCGACACTGGAAATATATGTCACCCATGTGTTAGATTCTTCAGCTATGGCCTATATTTAATAGGCTCCAACACTTGCAACGTTTCTTCATGAATTGATATTTATGTCTCTATATATGCCACCCTCTCTGTTGTAGCCTTGCAAATGTCTTTTAGGAGATCAATTTGCATTGACATAAGCTTGTCCCACAAAGTGATGAATATCTTCTTCTGTGAAGAATTCGATTTTTCTTATATATTTCAGGTCTTCCTGCAACCCATCCTCAGTTGTGCTATGCATTGGTCTTTTACTGGAAGCTTAGTTATCTTCTGAACTAGAAGAAGGTGACACTTCTCATGGACCTGATGGATTTTCTTATCAAAATAATGGGACTTTTCTATGGTCTTAGGAATTTCATTATTAATCCTCCTAGAAACTTTCATGCAAAATTCTAGAAGTGTCATTTCTGATTTCAGGTCCTTTGTTGTCTTCTGGGTCAAATGATCAGGGAACTCTGAATTAGTTTCCCTCCAGACTATCTGGATTTTGACATTTTCTGCGATATCCAACAGCCCTTTCCTAAATGCCAATGACTATGTGGCTATCACATTCATTATTTCCATCATTAGCCTCATCTTGTAGATTTCACTTGTGAGAGTTACCTGAGAGCGGTATATCTGTTCCTAAATCTTGCAGACTTGATCACAAAATGGAGTCACATCTTGTTTTTTATTTTCTTCCAACTCTAGTTGTCTTGTCAAAGATTCCTTCTGCCTAACCAACTCCTCCATCTGAGTTTTCAATTATTCTACCTGTTGATTTGCAGCCAACTCTCTCGACTCTAATTGGGTGACTCAAGATTCGTAGTCACTCCTTTCTCCTTTCATAATCATTAACTGCACACTTAATGCATCATTTTCTATTTCTAGATTTTGGTATTCATTTAGTAACCTCTCCTTCTTCGAGAGAAGGGCATCATGTTTTATTTTTAATTCTATCCCTTCTACTCGCACCTTCACCAAGTTATCTTTCAATTTGAACATTTTCTCTTTATTTTTTTCCACGCCATTCATTAATCAGTCGATGTTGTTAGTGCTAGCCTAAGTAGCTGCTATGTTCATCGAGGCTGTGAATTTTGAGTATGTATGGGTACCTTCCATAATTGTGTTCTCTGTGATAGTGACCACAACATCCTGAATGCCCATTTTCAAAATTTTCTCTGACCTTCTCGTGATGGTCTTCCTTGTCTTATAAAAAATGACGGTGTCCATGCGAGCCACAATATGTTACTTTGACGGGGTGAACGGGGTGAGTCCAAGTTCTTCAAAAGAGATGTGGCCACTAGTAAGTGTCTCATTTGTTGTGCTAGGAGGGTCCATGTCCATGTTCTGTGGGAAATTGGGCTCATTTTGGGTTGCCTCTTTGTCCACAACTTTTTTGACCTTATCTTGTTCTTCTTTCCTCTTTAGCTCTTATGTTGCTTCCCTTTCATATGTTTCTTTTCTCCTCTATTCTTCCTCAGCTTCCATTTGTGCTCTCTATTTTGTTTCCTTCTGTAACATCTCTTCTTCCTCTTTCATCCTTTGGAATTCTTCTACCTACTTCCTTTCAGCTTCCTCCTTTTGTTTCTGAAGCCTTGCCTCTATTGCAGCGCTGACAGTCTGACTGGCGCTCAGCCCGCTCTTCCGAATGAAGCGTTTGTTGAGTTCAGTCATGTTGTTTGCTCTTATGAACACTTCTTCATCCTTCTCGAGTAATTCTATGTATTCGTAATGTATCTTGTTCGATGCGCAATGTTCAGCAACCTTATGCCTACTATCATTCCTCACAAAACTCTTCTCCCCAAAGTGGAACACTTCTAGCTCCTTCACAAAATCTTCAACCCCTTTTATTCTTGACAATTTGTATGCTCCAATACAGAAGGGAAATGGAGGAAATGATCCCTTTTGGTGATCATGCAATTAGCGCCCAATCCCATTTAGGAATACTTGTCTCACAGCTTCCTTGTGAACTACATAGTCCGTTCCATATCTAGGAAAAATGGATGGAGCTCAGGAACATCCATACATTTTGATGTACATGCCCTCCTGTGAGAAGTAGTAGTCCACTTCTAGATCCTTCACAAAATATTCAACCCCTTTTATTCTTGAAAATTTGTATACTCCAATACAGAAGGGAAACAGAGGAAATGAGGACTTTTGGTGATCATGTAAGTAGCTTCCAATCCCATTTAGGAATACTTGTCTCATAGCTTCCTTGTGAACTACATAGTGTAACACCCTGATTTTGACCTCGTTTGCATTAAAATGTATATGATGTAAATATTGTATTTTAATCATGGTGTGGAGCTAAAGGCAAAGGCCTCACCGTCAATTTAGTGTTTTATGTTTCGGCAATTAATAATCGATGTCGATGGTTATCGTGCTAGTCGATGGCACAGTGTATTTTGGACATCATGTAAATATGCAGTTTAATTAAAATACCCACAACCAGTTATGTCAATGTAACATTAAAGAGATGGGGGCATGATTTCCTAAGGAATAGTGGGAGGGATATTCAAACCTTTGAGCCAATAGGGTAAAGAAAAATGTCAAAGGGAGAACCCATAAAACTGTCAACTACCCATTTTTGTCTTTTGTACCCAATCATTTATTTCTTCTAGAAGTGGTTGAGTTAGTTAATGCATGGGGTTGGGAAGAGTATGGCAATCAAATTCGAATTTGAGAAGCCATCAGATTTTGGAAAATGTGTTTTTGACTTGTGGGGCAAGTAAATGCTTGGAAATGCATACCCAAGCCATTATTCACCCACGTTCTTCATTCCTCACCCATTCTCATTCATGTTAGGCTCTCTCTCATGCAGTTGAAGCTTCCTGTGTTTTTCTCCTTCACGTGATCAGTTGTTTTCCTCATTTTTTCCATTCCCAGAAAATCCATTTTTGTGTTGTTGATTGAATGTCCAGCAGATGTTCATGATTTCGGGGTGTATAGAAATCGTTTCTGCTCATGCAATGCCCAGAATTGTTGTTGAATTCAAATTTCTCACCCAGGGGTCGATTACCCCATTTTACCAAATCCATTTTTGGTTGCAAAAACGTTTTTCCTCAAACCCAGAACTTGTATCATGTGTGTGTGCATCCTGTGTTTTGGTCTGAACTGGTTTGGAGTGGAAGAGGGAAGAATTAGATTGATAAACCTAGTGTGGAAAGGAACCACATAGAGACATCAAGAGGGGTCGGTTATTCTTTCTTACACACCTTGAAGAGCACTGAAAGGGAAGGAATAGCCTGAGGGACTGTGTAGCAGAGAAGGGGATGCTTCCTTGTGTTGGGTGTGTAGGTGTTTGGAAATCCAAGCCAGATCTTATGCAGGTGTCCATAGTTCTGTGGTTAAGCTCACTAGCTTAGCAATTCAACCATTCCACCACCTTAGCAGCTTGATAAACCCAAATGTAGTTTTGGCCTGGATGGATTTTGACATGTTTTTGTCTAAGTGTGAGCCTGTTGTTGTTCCCTTGTTCCTTGTGGGAATCATGCCCATCTCGGGGGTGGAAGTCCTGCTAAGAGATTGATGAGCACACTGGCTTATGGTTGGGTGGAATGTTGCAGCGACATAGCTGGTTGTAGGACAAGATTCTTCACAAGATAAGTATCTCTTGTGTTTAATCTCTGCAATTGTAATTGTTTAATGAATTATGACAAACAAGTTGAATGCTTGAATTAATGTATTTGCTTTCATTGTACAATTGCATTTGTATGCATCTGTGTATGTTTTATTTCAATGCATTTTTATTAACATGTTCATGGGGCTACGTTCCCTGGTCTATTTGATAGACAACAAAAACATTAGTCATGTCCTCTCCATCGAGTAAAGGGGAGGGGATGTGACACATACTCCATTGCATATCTAGGAAAAATGGATGGAGCTTGAGAACATCCATACATTCTGATGTATGTGCCCTCCTTTGAGAAGTAGTAGTCCCCATATTTGTAGATGAATTCCATTGCATTTCCATACAAGCAGTTTGGATCCTCATGGAAAATTATCCAGTAGAGAGGAATGAGGAACTCTTCACATATGAGCTTATAATATCTTTCATATCGATGGGCCCACGGGATCTGATAAGCCACGTAGATTCGTGATTCAGTTCTAGTCCATATGCACCTCAACTTGGGAAATGGATTTCTAGCTAGTATACAATCTGTGAGGTATGAATACATATAGAATTTTTCCTTCTTTTGGGTTAGACCTCCTTGTGCAGCTACGACTGATGATGATAGGATGTCTGATATGGTATCTTCCCAATTAAAAATTGTGCCTTGAAAAGCCATGTAATAAGTCAGAGGCACCCAATTTAACTTGTAGACAGTCCCACCTTCCCTGCCAAAAATTTTGCTCAACAATAAAGCTATAATTCTGAAAGGGTTCCTTAAGCTTTCACATCCATATTCTCCACTAGCTTTATTTCTCAGTTGCTTTCCTAATACTATCATTTTCTTTGCATATTCCAGGGGGTCTATGTTTATGCTTTTGATCCAGTCTTCAATCATCATGATATGGGGTGGCAGTAACTTATATGTCGCCGCTATATGAGCTGGATGGAATGAGGAAAACGCCTCCCCTTTTCCGTCAGAAATGATTCTGTATGTGGGATCGGCTTGTGGTAGAATCCACTCAATCACCTCTGAACAAGGAAACAGTTATGGGTGCGTAGTGGCTTTTGTGATGCTCAGCCTTCTGATGTGTTGATATAACACCATATCCTCGAGACCTATTAGGGATGTCCTGGTCTCGTATCATTTGATACAGTTCCCCCGGTTTGAATTCAGGAGAAATCTCAGTTACTGATTTTTTATCTCCAAACATGGTTTCTATCCTGGTATCTAATATGACCTCCACGTCTAAATCTGATCTGCTCACCTTAGACTTCTTCTGGGTACCCTTCTTCGGCATCTGTTAATCCTGTTGAACAAAAGAAAAAATGGTGTAAGCAGTTTAAACAATGGGCAAATGTGTGGGACATAGTATGAAACTAAGAAAGGTAAAAACACTTCAAAATATTCTTTCCAATAATTCCATGATGTGGCTCAATGGATTAGAATTTAGTTTTATGAGAATATGGAAGAAGAAAATATTTGATCCTAGGAAGGACAACAACCCTTTATAGGTGCTTGATACCTTTGTATCCAAAAGTTTTAACTCACTCATATCTCTAACGGGTTTATCAAAATGAAGAATGTGGAGGACTATCAAATAAAAATCGATTTTATTTATTAGGGATTTGAAGCAGAAACTCCGAAGTTTCTCCGAAAGTTGAGACTTATTCCAAACTTGTGTCTTTACTAAATATTGGAGATGCCAATTTATAATTCAAGTTGAACAAATACCCGCTAATTTTAGAAAATAAAATACACAACGCGGGAATACAATCCTACTTTCTCTTTACTGAAAAAGGCATTTAAAATTAGTCTCGGTCTTTTGGTTTCAACCTTTCTCACCTAACGATATATCCCTCTACTCCTGCACCAACCCTTCCATATTTGATGCTAACTAAAAGGAGATATATCATTGGGGATTATATCCCTCCTTGGAGTGGTAAGTGTAATTCCCATGTGCCGCACCCTCTCTTATGTGTGTAAGACTCATTAGAAATGTGTCTCCTGGGTCAAACCTCCTGGTAACTGCAAAAAATAGAGTGTTTAATAATTTGGATGGGAAAAGTGTTCAAATTGGTGGAATAGAGTGAAAAATTGGTATCCTACCCACCTCCATCTGCGGTACATTACGCTGCTAGTAACTACCTCCTTTGAAGAAAGGAGTTTTACACACTTCAGTTCTTGTGTAATCTGAATTAGTTGTCGAATCTACTTCAAATCAAGATTAAGCCAATTGGTCAAAGGAAATGTGTGACTTTCATTTATAATCGGCACAGTGTTGGGCTAACCGTGGCTTGAAAATGATTGTTTTGAGTTCGTATTATACACCAAATTATGGAGATAATTCCCCCACCACTTCAGAGGAAACCAAGTCATGGACTTCAATCCAGATACAGTGAGTTTATATATGTGAAAACTAAACCTCGTCGCGAGAGTGTGAGTGAGGTGCACAGTTGGGGCATAGAAAAGGGGTTCGCTATTTAGGACAAAATGGCCAACCAAAGGAAATGACGTGCTTCATTTTTATTAATTTAAAATTAACTATGACAGTCAGGATGGATGAGGGTAAGTCCAGAAGGAAGTACTAGGGCTGCAAACCTAAAAAACAAAACAAACTTTTAAAATCCATGGGCTCAAAGTGACCTATCGGTTGGTTGCTGAGAGGCTCTGGAAGATAGTTGAACACATGGGGCCGCGACTTGTCCTCTAACACTTGGTGGATGTGGAACATGGTGTTTGCAATAATAAAACCTAAAAACCTCCACCGTATTTATAAAAATTAAACAAACCTAGTCATAAAAGCAGTTGATGGGGTCATTAATGCAGTTGTTGGCACCATAAACGTTGTTTGGCGCAAAAATATTTATGTCTCGGCTGCTTCCAACGAAACAATGACGCCGACCGTGTCAACACTTTTTCTCAAGTTGTTTTGGCATTGTTTCGGTGTCCTCTTTTAAGTTTATTTCACTTCGTCTTGCGATTGTTTCGGCGGAACTTAATGAGTTTCCTCGACAAATGTCACCATCGTCGGATGAATATTGTTGATCTCATGCTTGTTGGAAAATTGATCTTCCATTGCCGACCGTTTCGACGGAACTTACTCAAGTGCTCCGAAATTTCACTGCTCGTTTTCCAATAAGATCAACTCACCAAGTTCTTTCGAACGTGTTGGCTCAACTCGTTGAGTTCCTCCAAAAAAGCGAAAGGAAGAGAACTAACATTTTTCTCTTCGACAGTGTCGGCCTAACTTGGCAAGTTCCTTCGATACTATCGGACCAAATCGCTAAGTTTGTCCGATACATCAGAGCAAAAATCTGAGTTTTACTTAGCCGAAAAACTTCTTTGCTCGATCCTTCATAAAACTAAGTGTTTAAGGGTGAAGCTCTTCGAACAAGAAAACAAATCTAAGTCTACTTCTAATCAAAGTAAAAGGAAGGGCCCTAAAATAATAAAAATTTTGGGGAAGCGGTTGCAGCAGCAACAAGGACATAATAATGGAGTAACCTAATGTTTAGACAATTTGCACCAATATTTCGATGGGATTTTGGCGAAAATCTGGCTGAAATTGTTGAAATCGCAGTTTTGGGTTGCTGAAATTACATAACGGGGGTGTTGCATGGGTAATCGAGGTAGTTGAATCCATTTATGCACTCAAAATTACAATTCCTCCAACTGAAACTACTATTTCAACAATTTTGCCCATTGTCTAATTCCAACGAAAACCACCAGAAAAGGTGCAAATCATCTCAGCATTAGCTTACTCCCATAATAATGATATAAATAAGTCATTTCTTTTTAATGAGTTATAAAAAACATCTTTCTCATATTAATTATAGTTATAATATTGATTTAATTATTGTTTTTTAAGATGCTTATTGCAATGTTCCATGTATTTTCTAGGGCATGGGAGCGCGAGAGCACGAAAACACACAAGGGGGACATGTGGAAGCCGCCCCAAATTTTAGGGAAATTTTACGGAAACTGGGGACCGTGGAATCATAAAAATTAAGTTAAAATATAAAAATGATAAATCTTAACAATAACTATTACCACGTAAAAAGTAAAACTAAAAACAAAATTCATCATTATGGAATGTAGATCTAATAGTTATTACCATATCAAATTTAAAATTTTTATATGATATGACCTATGTTACTATACCCATGTAAAAGCTAAAAACTAAATATCATATCTAAATTCAAATGCAAAATTTGTAAAAGATAATGCAACAAATGTAGTCAAATAGATACAAAGAGATTTTAGAATAGTGGCCATTGCTCCAATTTTAGTTACAATATGATTATGAAATAAAATGGTGAGAAGGTATCCTTTACGAAGGTCTTAGACTCTTAGGTTAATATGAGATTTAATTTAATTATGTTCTAATTTTTTAAACACTTTTTTAATATTCTAATTTGCATTTATATTTATTGTGAAAAAAGAAAAATTGGGAGGACAAGGTGACCCCTAGAAGCCACTCCTTAGGGAAAACCATTTTACACTTGCGGAAACATGTTTCCTCGCATTTCCCCTAAAGGAAGACGTAGAAAAACATTTCCCCCAAATTTTTTCATAATTGTAAAGCATCTCATTACTTTTAATATAATACCAATATTTATAAATGAATTCTCTCTCTTTAATAAGTTATTTAAGTTAAACAAAGTAAACTATTTTAAATGGGTTCGATAAATGTCATACAAACTTGACAAACCACCTTAACAAGTGGTGGAATTTGATTTTGCTAGTTATTGGGTACTCTCTTCGTCAAAGCCTTATAAATATTTTCTAATCAAATACTTCTAAATATGTTGAGAGAAGGTCCTAAACCCAAACAATTGCAGGCAATCATGAATAATGTTGGATGTATATTACATAATGTTGATGGTGTTATTAATTACTCTGTGTCAATTACGATAATTAATTTTAACAATTAATTATTTTTTAAGTATATAATAAAAATAATATTAGTATCTTTTAATTTTTTAATAAATTTTTATTAATAATAAAAAATTGTAAATCTTAGTAATTTTTTTAATTAAAAAATTATAATCTAAAAATGGAAAAGTAACAATTTTTTAACCCCTAAGAACATAAAAGTAAAAAAAAAAAAAAGTCTCAAGGTGAGAGTCCCTGCCCGTACCGTACAAGAATAATTAAGTACATGAATATAAGTTCTTTTGGTGTTTGACTAATTGTAACTATTTCTATACTTAAGTCGAGAAAATAAGTGGAAAAAGAATGCTAGAGCCTGAAATAACAAAGTTAAAAAAACATAACAAACATACATATACCAGATACAAAGACCTGATCCAGTATTCACTTTCACAGAGTGATAGTAAGCTAAAGGAATTCACTCTCACAAAGCGTGACAATAAGGTAAAGGAATTCAATGGGGATGTTCATGACGAGCTACTCAAGTGTTTTCATATGATGGTTGGGGAGGCAAGTGGAGACATCAATACTCTTTCCTTCCGTATCTCTTGATCCAGGAAACAAAACCATCCCTCTAATTTCAGAAATGGATGCAGCCTAAACATTCACTGGTTTCCCCCATTCATAGTCTATTTCGTAAATGAGAAATTTGGGAGAGCTCACTATGTTCATACCGTAGTGGGCCGCCGATCTAACCTCACTGAATATACGCATAATGTTGTTGCCAGGAGATTCATTAAGGAAATCAATCATATAGTTAAGCTGTGGGTTGACTGTGCAGGAGCTTATGACTTCGTGGATCAGAGTCGCAGCGAAGCAGATATCTTGACACAATAGTTGTTGGACCGTAGTCTGGGCAATGCCTATGCTCAAGCAATTCCCAAAATATGTATAAGGTAAGGGAGGTTTTACCCGACTTCTACAGTCAACAAGCAATCCAAAAACAACTGGCTCTTTCTCTAGGATCTCTTGAGCTTTCACTACGCATCTCCAAAAATGTGCGGCGACTGCCACAAACGAAGACGAGGCCCCCGTTTGTTCCTTCAAATTTCGAATCATTTCTTTGTTGAAATGAAAAGTTGAGATTCTGACGTCTGTTTCGTCTTTGATGGGTCTCGGAAAACTGTTCTGATCACTATTCTCCAAGGAGGCGCAGCCAGCAGCATCTGATTCATGAGTCTCATATTCCAATTTCATGAGCAGCAAATCGTCTAGGGAAAACTTGTAAATCTGCGCTCCCTTAATCCTATTGATTACTACTTCTTGAGTCCTCCAAGAGATATTGGGTACTGTGTAATTATTCTCATCACGCTTGAAGACTGTTCTCATGTGTTTTGGAATATTCTTTGAAATGGGAAACCCTCTGCTACGCTCCGCCCAACATTTCATGAACTGCCAAAACGAATTTCCATCTGCAATGACGTGATGAAGAGTGGTTCCAACACAAATTGCACCACCTCCTTGAAAAGATGTGACTTGCAATACCAATTTCGCTTGAAAAATACTGTCACTTTGTTTTATTATTGGGCTACAGAGGCACGTTCACATTCTACAGCCAAGTGTGTGAAAAATGAAAAACCTAATCTAGATAAATGCATGGACGAATCCCTAATTCCCATATGTTATTGGTTAGCTGTAATTTCATGAACCCAATAGATATTTCATATATCTAAGAGCAGAGGATTTGTGGTTGCTAGTTCCGTTAATTAAGAACTAAGAGCGTTTTGAGTAGCTGTATGGAGAGAAGCAGCGCGTCATAGCTTTCATGGTTGCAAGTGTAGTGAGCATCATGCGCGGGGGTGAGTTTCTTGAAAAAGATTTTGTACTGAAAATCTTCATTTTCCATGTCATGGAAAGCCATATCAATCGAAGCTTCAGTGAATTCCACTTCGGCATCGTTGCACTCAACTTCCGGCCGACCCGATTGTTCTTCTCCTTTGATGTTCAACCGACCCGCCAAGGGATAGAAATCAACGAGAACTAATGACAGGCTCCTTTTAAGCATATCTACTAACGCAGAAAATACATTATCCAGGCAGCTTGTTTTATAAAAGAGAAGCCCCTGTACCTTGTTAATGGGAATCCACATCAAATCGAGATTGGAGAGGAACATGCGGCGCTTCACAGTAGGGATGGCCGGTACCACTGTGGAAACTCTCAACAGCTCTATCCTTACTTGCCTTTCTGCCATGGCAGCAATGGATTACAGCACCTCACCAACAACTCGATTGGAAAACAAAATGATAATGCTTACCAGTTACTAATTTTTAGCAACATAGAAATCCTTAAATAGGCGAAAATTCATACCCTGTGGCATAGTAATAATTGCAAAGGCAACAAATGAGCTGGTTGTTGGATCTTGTGAAAGAAAAGAATGTTTAAATAGGAAATACAAAACAATAATACCGTGGGTGAATACTACAGTTAGGTAAATACCGCCATGGGTTACCTAACTCTCTAACCTAACTACAGGTGAGATTACTCTCTTCAACACACCCCCTTAATCTCAATTGGTAGCACATCATCAGCACTGTCTATGCCTAAGTGCTCTCTCTGATATACAAATGCAGATGTTCCTAATGGTTTGGTGAACATGTCAGCTAACTGCTCCTTAGAGCCACAAAACAGTAAAGAAATATGTTTTTCATTGACTAACTCACGAATGAAGTGATAGCGAGTGTCAATGTGTTTGCTTTTTCTATGAAAAACATTATGTTTAGACAACTGCATTGCAGAGTTATTATCACAGAAAATAGAAGTGGGATCTTTTGGAGTGTGTCCCATATATTTCAACAGTGTTCTTAGCCAAGCTGGATGGCAAGCTGCTGTGGTGGCTGCTACATATTCTGCTTCTGCAAAAGACATGCTCACAATGGGCTATTTCTGAGATGCCCAAGAGATCAAATTTGTACCCAAATGGAAAGCATAACCAGATGTGCTTTTCCTATCATCAAGACTACATGCAAAATCACTGTCAGTGTACCCTGTAAGAGTATTGTCTAGTACATGAGTGTACCAGAGGCCATATCTAAGTGTGCCTGCAACATATCTCAGTATTCTTTTTCCAACATTCCAGTGAGAGTCTTTGGGAGACTCCATAAATATGGAAATAAGACTGACAACATACATCAAATCAGGTCTAGTTGCAGGCAAATACATTAAACTGCCTACCATTTGTTTATAGAGTGTATTGTTTACTACTGGTTCATCACCATTCTTGGTTAACTTAGTGCCAAGAGCTATAGGGGTTTCTGCAGTTTTACATTTATCCATTCTGAATCTTTGCAAAATATCAGTAACATACTTATGCTGGTAGATAAAAATACCTTTATCCGTTTGAGTAACTTCCAGGCCAAGGAAGTACTTCATCAGTCCTAGATTAGTCATTTCAAATTCTATTTTCATGACTGTCCTGGAATCTTCAATCATCAAATTACCAGTGTAAATCATGTCATCAACATAAAGACATGCCATCAATATTTTACCTTGCCCTGTTTTGACATACAGAGTGAGCGCATTGTTGCTTCTGTTGAAACCATTATTGATGAGGTAGGAGTCAATCCTACTGTACCAAGCTCGTGGAGCTTGTTTTAGACCATACAGGGCTTTTTTCAGCTTACACACTTTGTCTTCATGACCTTTGACAATATAACCAGGTGGCTGGTCTACATAAACTTCTTCTTCAAGAATGCCATTAATAAAGGCATATTTCACATCCATTTGATAAACATGCCATTGATTTTGTGCTGCAATGGCAAGTACAGCTCTGATGGTATATTCCATCCTTGCTATAGGATCAAAGGTTTCATCATAATCTATACCATACTTCTGTGCATAACCTTTGGCAACCAACGTTGCCTTGTGCTTTTCAAGTTCTCCTTTTTCATTCAATTTGGTCTTATAGACCCATTTGACTCCAATATTGGTTTTGTCTACAGGGACGTCAACAAGATCCCAAGTCTGATTTTTCTCTATTGCATTAATCTCTTCATTCATGGCTTTTACACACTGTGCATCCTTCACTATTTCATTAAAAGATGTGAGCTGACAGGAGAAGAGAGAAAACTAAAGTTGCTCGTCAAGAATTGGAGTCTGTTCATATAACTCTGTCAAGCTTTTGGTTTTCCGGTTCTATGGTGGACCATCTGCTGCATCTTCTTGCTGCTGTACTTCCAATCTTGGAAGTCTGATAGGTAGATCCGGCTGATATGAGTGATCTTCATGTTGTATGTCTGAAGGATCACTCCAACATTTGTCTTCATTAAACTTTACGTCTCTGCTCACCACAAGCTGCTTGGTGACAGGATTATATAGCTTGTATGCCTTGTGTTGTTCACTATAACCAGTGAAAATGCAGTGCTCACTTTTCTTGTCTAACTTTCTTCTGAGTTCATCAGGTATATGCGCAAAGGCAACATAACCAAAGATTCTAAGATATGAGACACTAGTATTAGTGCCACTCCATGCTTCTTTAAGAATCTTGTCTTGGACAGTTATTGTGGGTGATCTGTTGAACAAGTAGACTGAGCATCCAACAGCTTCAGCCCAATACTCATTTGAGAACTTTTTGTGTGACAACATTCTACGGGCCATGTTCATGATGGTTCGATTCTTCCGTTCAGTAACTCCATTTTGTTGTGGAGTGTATCTGGTGGTGAATTGTCTCTGGATGCCATGGTGCTTACAAAAGTTTGAAAACTCATGTGAATCATATTCACCTCCACCATCTGACCTGAACATTTTAATGGACTTTGCAGACTAATTCTCAGTGAGAGCCTTGAACTCTTTAAACTTGGAGAAGGTCTCTAATTTGTGCCTGAGAAAATAAATCCATGTTTTTATGCTAAAGTCATCAATAAAGGTCAGAAAATAAAAACTTCCTCCTATGGATTGGGTTTGCATGGGTCCACAGAGGTCTATATGAACTAGCTCAAGTTGCTCTTTGGCTCGAGATGTGGAAGTGGGAAAACTATCCCTATGATGTTTACCAGTGATACAATCCTCACAGGTGCTGGATTGTTTATAAATAACCGCTAATCCTTTGACCATTGACTGTTTGTGTAGGAGATGGATACTTTTGAAGGGAAGATGACCAAATCTATAGTGCCATAAATAGGATTCATCTTGACTAGAAACTGTATGAACTACAGGATGTGGAAGGTTAGCACTCCTAAGATTAAGAGGAAAGATTCTATTCTTGGTCATTTCAACTTTGGCTATGAGTCTCTTACTGGGAGGTTTATCATAGATAGCACAGTATATATCATGAAATCTAAAATCATACTTATTCTGAAGTAATTGACCTATACTGATCAAATTTACAGTCAAATGAGGTACATAAAACACCTCATGAATGGACATTTTTTTATTTTGATTACTAAGTACAGGAATAATACCTTTTCCTTTTGCTGGAACTAGAGAGTCATCTCCTAGCTTGATATTCGTGATAATAGAGGAATCTAGACTAGAGAATAATGACTTGTTACCTGTCATGTGATTGCTACAACCGCTATCTAGTAGCCATAGATCTGAGCTCCAGTGTTCTTCAATTGCTTGATAAGACAGAAACATCACCTCTGACGAGCCTTCTTCTTCTTTGGAGACATTGGCTCTGTCATTGTTCTGGTTATTGTTCTGGTCTGCTTGCTTCTTTCTGCATTCATGTTCATAGTGCCCATACTTCTTGCAGTAGTTACATTGAACATTGGACTTATTTTTCCATCTCTTGCCTCTTCCCCTCTAACCTTGATAGTTGTGAGACTATTTTGAATGCTCTAAGTGTTCATGATTGTGACTGGTTCTGTCTTCTGTAGATTGAGACCATCGGCCTCTTCTTCCTCTACCTCGTCCTCCTTTGCCTCGACCTCTGTTGAGGGAAGCCTGAGTGCTGAATGCATTGGTCAACGATTCTTCTTCTTAAGTGAATCGCGCTTCATGAGATAAAAGAGATCCAACCAATTCTTCTAGGGTGAATTTAGACAGATCTTTTGCTTCTTCTATGGCAGTCACTACCATAGCAAAATTCTTGGTGAGACACCGAAGAATATTTTGAACAACGATTTTTTGTTCTAGAGGTTCACAATAGGTTTGGAATTGGGTCACAATTCCCAAAACCCTAGTCATGAACTGATCCAAAGATTATGACTCTTTCATCTTCAAACTTTCAAATTGAAGGCATAGGGTTTGCAGTCTTATCGTTTTAACGCAATCGGTTCCCTTATGTCGATGCAAGCAGATTCCAAGTTTGATATGCACTGGTAGCTCTGGAGATCCATGGAAAAATGGAATCCTCAATGCAACTTTGGATCAACCATGTCGCTGTGAGATCTCGGTCTCGGCAAGTTTCGAGAGCATTCTTCTGGGCATTATTCATTGCAGCCAGAGCAACCGCTTCAGGTTCTTTGAACTCGGTTTCCACCATATCCCAACATTTGTTGAGCTGCAGAAATGTCTTCATTTTGATAGACCAAAATGCATAGTTAGCTTCGGACAAAACAGGTCCGGAGATCGACTTCAATGAACTGGTATTAGCCATCTGATATGACTAAAAAAAAAAAATTCCCTTGCTTTTCTTCTCTTTTAAAAAAAATAAAATAATGATACCTCTCCTTCTCAGTTCTCAACGTCACCTTCTTGATTCATCTAGATCTCAGCTCTCAATGTCAGATCTAAAGCTTATACAATGCTCACTATGAGATCTGGCACAAATCATGGAAAAATAAGATCTGGAAAAAAAATTAGATCTAGAAAATAACCCAAATATTAGAGTGCAGATCTGGAATGAAGAGGGTGTACACCATATTTCACACAGATAGTCTATGTAAGATGAAGGTCTCAGGCGTAGCAGTAGCAGGAGCGAAACAAAATCAAATCCATGAGAAGAACCGCCATTGATTCTGAGCTCAAACTAACAAAAAAAAAAGAGCTTTGTCTCCGTAGAGATAGACAAAGCCAAAATAGCCGCTAACCTTTACAGAACTTTAAATGTCGTGCTAAGGGCTTAATTCCTGGATTATATTCATATTATTTTCTCACAGCAAGCGTTATTTGAAGAGAAAGCAAAAGATTTTGGAAGCTACCTTTTTCTTTCAAGTATCAACGACAGTCTTCCCTTGTGAGCTGCATAATGTCTTCCTGGCTGAGTCTTCTTGCTGTTGTGGATCTGCAACGGAATGACACCGTTGGGGGTGAGGTCGAGCCTCACTATCGACATGCCAAGGCCGATACCGTTCGCTCCAGGAAACTGTGCTAAGAAGGCCAGAGTCATAGCGGCGCCAGAAGGATCCCCTATTTTTCGATCTCAAAAACTGAGCCGGCAATGGAGATCCGTTCAGACTCAGATCTAAATCTAATTTTGATTGAACGGGAATGATATCGCTAGTGGTGGTCTTGATCTGAATGCACACTACGATCGATCAAATGTGGAGAGGATCTGTTGTGTTCAAATTGTACAGATCTGGAAGAAACGGAAATAGATCTGCGACTATGCCATGGAGCGGATTTGCTATGTTCGAAGCTGCCGCCTGGAGAATGTAGCGAAGCTAACAAAGAAATGAGATCTTTGTTCCAAATGGCTTCTGAGCTCCGTAGAGTTCTTTCCACTCTGTGAAAAGGCTTAACCCAACAATGGAAGGATCAGGCCATAAGCTCTAATACCATGTGAAAGAAAAGAATGTTTAAATAGGAAATACAAAACAATAATACTGTGGGTGAATACCATAGTGAGGTAAATATTGCCGTGGGTTACCTAACTCTCTAACCTAACTATGGGTGAGATTACTCTCTTCAACCGATCTCAACATCTTAAAATTCAACAATCAATAATAAATCAACCACAACAGCCGTTGATTATCTTAGACAAGTTGATTAATGGTTGCCATAATAATGGGTGTAATCACATCAAATCACAACAGAACATGGTGTGCAAAACAGGGTGATCACATGAGAGTAGAACTTGTCATGGACCTTGCTCAAGGCGCACTTTCACATCCATGTCTTGTCAATTGATGGTCTGTATGCACTTAGCTTCTGGTTCTTTTATTTATCATTTATTGTAGCGGCCAGGTAGTCACATTGAACGAGTGGTTTAAAAGAAGCCATGATTTGGATTATTTTTTTGTGTTTCTTGGGATTATTTTTGCTTTAATTTGGCAGGATATGTTGAAATCTTAAATAAATTCAGATTACACCATTCAATTCAAGTATATCGCTAGTGGGCAGGATATCGCTAGTGGTGGTCTCGATCTGAATGCACACTGCGATCGATCAAATGTGGAGCGGATCTGCTGTGTTCAAATTGTGCAGATCTGGGAGAAACGGAAATAGATCTGCGACTATGCCATGGAGCGGATTTGTTGTGTTCGAAGCTGCGCCTGGAGAATGCAGCGAAGCTAACAAAGAAATGAGATCTTTGTTCCAAATGGCTTTTGAGCTCCGTAGAGTGCTTTGCACTCTGTGAAAAGGCTTACCCCAACAATGGAAGGATCAGGCCGTAAGCTCTGATACCATGTGAAAGAAAAGAATGTTTAAATAGGAAATACAAAACAATAATACTGTGGGTGAATACCACAGTGAGGTAAATATTGTCGTGGGTTACCTAACTCTCTAACCTAACTACGGGTGAGATTACTCTCTTCAACCGATCTCAACATCTTAAAATTCAACAATCAACAATAAATCAACCACAACAGTCGTTGATTATCTTAGACAAGTTGATTAATGGTTGCCATAATAAAGGGTGTAATCACATCAAATCACAACAGAACATGGTGTACAAAACAGGGTGATCACATGACAGTAGAACTTGTCATGGACCTTGCTCAAGGCGCACTTTCACATCCATGTCTTGTCAATTGATGTTCTGTATGCACTTAGCTTCTGGTTCTTTTATTTATCATTTATTGTAGTGGCTAGGTAGTCGCATTGAACGAGTGGTTTAAAAGAAGCCACGATTGAGATTATTTTTTTGAGTTTCTTGGGATTATTTTTGCTTTAATTTGGCAGGATATGTTGAAATGTTAAATAAATTCAGATTACACCAATCAATTCAAGTATATCGCTAGTGGGCAGGATATCGCTAGTGGTGGTCTCGATCTGAATGCACACTGCGATCGATCAAATCCAGGAGCGGATCTGCTGTGTTCAAATTGTGCAGATCTAGGAGAAACGGAAATAGATCTGTGACTATGCCATGGAGCGAATTTGCTATGTTCGAAGCTGCCGCCTGGAGAATGCAGCGAAGCTAACAAAGAAATGAGATCTTTGTTCCAAGTGGCTTTTGAGCAACGTAGAGTGCTTTCCACTCTGTGAAAAGGCTTACCCCAACAATGGAAGGATCAGGCCGTAAGCTATGATACCATGTGAAAGAAAAGAATGTTTAAATAGGAAATACAAAACAATAATACTGTGGGTGAATACCACAGTGAGGTAAATATTGCCGTGGGTTACCTAACTCTCTAACCTAACTACGGGTGAGATTACTCTCTTCAACCGATCTCAACATCTTAAAATTCAACAATCAACAATAAATCAACCACAACAGCCATTGATTATCTTAGACAGTTGATTAATGGTTGCCATAATAATGGGCGTAATCACATCAAATCACAACAGAACATGGTGTGCAAAACAGGGTGATCACATGACAGTAGAACTTGTCATGGACCTTGCTCAAGGCGCACTTTCACATCCATGTCTTGCAATTGATGGTCTGTATGCACTTAGCTTCTGGTTCTTTTATTTATCATTTATTGTAGCAACCAGGCACATTGAACGAGTGGTTTAAAAGAAGCCACGATTTGGATTATTTTTTTGTGTTTATTGGGATTATTTTTGCTTTAATTTGACAGGATATGTTGAAATCTTAAATAAATTCAGATTACACCATTCAATTCAAGTATATCGCTAGTGGTGGTCTCGATCTGAATGCACACTGCGATTAATCAAATGTGTAGCGGATTTGCCGTGTTCAAATTTTGCAGATCTGGGAGAAACAGAAATAGATCTGCGACTATGCCATGGAGTGGATTTGCTGTGTTCAAAGCTACCGCCTGGAGAATGCAGCAAAGCTAACAAAGAAATGAGATCTTTGTTCCAAATGGCTTCTGAGCTCTGTAGAGTGCTTTCCACTCTGTGAAAAGGCTTACCCCAACAATGGAAGTATCAGGCCGTAAGCTCTGATACCATGTGAAAGAAAAGAATGTTTAAATAGGAAATACAAAACAATAATACTGTGGGTGAATACCACAGTGAGGTAAATATTGCCGTGGGTTACCTAACTCTCTAACCTAAGTACGGGTGAGATTACTCTCTTCAACCGATCTCAACATCTTAAAATTCAACAATCAACAATAAATCAACCACAACAGCCGTTGATTATCTTAGACAAGTTGATTAATGGTTCCCATAATAATGGGTGTAATCACATCAAATCACAACAGAACATGGTGTGCAAAACAGGGTGATCACATGACAGTAGAACTTGTCATGGACCTTGCTCAAGGTGCACTTTCACATCCATGTCTTGTCAATTGATGGTCTGTATGCACTTAGCTTCTGGTTCTTTTATTTATCATTTATTGTAGCGGCCAGGTAGTCACATTGAACGAGTGGTTTAAAAGAAGCCACGATTTGGATTTTTTTTTGTGTTTCTTGGGATTATTTTTGCTTTAATTTGGCAGGATATGTTGAAATCTTAAATAAATTCAAATTACATCTTTCAATTCAACTATAACAGAGATATGGGAGAATATTGATTTCAATTTTTTTAAATTAATAGCTTTTGAAAATTATTAATTTAATTTTTTAATATAACTATGTGATTCTCCAAAAATAACAATACTTATATTTAAACATGAAAAAAAATATTTTTATTATTTAAAAAATCAAAATTTTTGAATAATAACTTGAAAAACATCTAAATCACCCTTAATATCATGGTAAAACCATTAATATCACAATATGGTATTTATGATGGTTCTCATTAATTGGCTGTTGCAAATTCAAAATATTATAAAAGGTGATTATTAACCAGCTTGAAGTTGAGCAATGATTGCTGCTAGCCCCAGGTGGTTGGATCTCAAGGTGCTGAGATCCAACAACCAAAGATAAGCCTGTAGCATCAATCATTCCTATGTTACAAGCTGATTAATTTTCGCACCCTGTGAACATTGGTTGTGAACAAACTTTGGAAAATTTAATTTAGCTTTGAAATTTTTATTTATTTTTATTATCAACATTGGTTGTAGAAATTTTTATTTATTTTTATTATCAACATTGCTTGTAGAAATTTTTATTTATTTTTCTTATCAATATTGATTGTGGACAGGCTTTGGCCCAGACTTTGTACACAGACTTTGGCCAGGCTACAAGGACGAGTTGTCTATATGTGCTATGATTTCGTATGAGTTAATTTTCCAGTTACATCAATTAAGTTACACTTCATTTTTTTTTTGAGACAGGCTTTGGCCCAAACTTTGGCCAGGCTACAAGGACGGGTTGTCTATATGTCCTATGATTTCGTATGATTTAATTTTGCAGTTACAACAATCAAGTTACACTTCATTTTCTCTTTTTTTTTTTTCAAAAAAGGTTTAGTTAATTTCTTTTATATTTTTCTTTAGTCACATTTCTAATATTATATTCATATATATAGAATGTAATTATTTTTTATTTTATACAAAATTTTTATATATATTAGTTATACTTTTAATATTATTGGCATATGTAGAATATAACTACCAACAACCACGCTTTTTATTCAGAAGCAACCAACAAGAATAATCGGGGCAGTGGTTCAATTATTATTAATTCCAAAATATTTAGGTTTGATTATTCCTCGTCGAGTAAGGTTCTTCGCCCATTATTGCTAAACTGGGTATATGGACTCTCACAAACTCAACGAGGCCTGAGTGCACAACCCTTTTAAACTCCATTCAGTGATTAAATTTTGGAAAAGGTGGTAGGAAATGAAGAATATATATATTTTTACAGATGGCTTATCTTTTTAAAATGGTTTGAAAATTGAAGGTGTAAGTAAATATATTAAACTTAAAAGTATTTAAAAATAATTATTCTTCAAGATGTTTTTAAAATAGCATAGACAAGAAATATTTATTTAAATAGTTTATTAAAATTAATATAAATTTAAATTATGAAAAAAATGAATATATTTATTTTATTTAAAATAAATTAAATAATTTCTTATATTTAAAAAAATAAATTATATTTATATATATACAAGTTTTTTGTAATGTTTTAATGTCTTAAAATATTATAACACAAATACTAAAATACAATAATGAGAACAATTTTTTAAATAACTTTTGTAGTCAAGCCTATATTCAATTCTGTTCTAGGTAATATGGCCATCAGTAACAATCTCTCATGAAAAAATAAATCACATGTTAATAAGAATGTCCATGTGGTGAGCAAGTTTAGATTACTAAGTTGTTGGAGCCTACAATTCCACAAATTATTTTAGAAATATTCTTAATTGGTACTATAATCATCTTAAACATTATATTTAGAAATATTAACTATGTTCAAGTTAGTAAAAATACCCAATGATTCAGGATCTAAATTTTAAAAATCTCAAACACTTTCAAGTATTCCATTTGACACTATGTCACTCATGTTTTCTTTTGCAATTTGGCACTTTTTTCAATGGCTTTGAAAGCAATTATATGCAAAACTCCATTTTTTTAATTTGTTTTTTTGTTACAATATATAATAGACATAAAACTAATTTTAATTCAAGTGAGCGCCATATTGGTTTCCAACCAAAAGAAACATGCTTGAAAGTCTTTTCATGACAATTAAGTTGCAAGCTTAGACTATTTGCTTCTAGTGATACCCAACCACTTGCATGCCCTCCAATTCAAGTTTCCACTGTTGCTCTTGAGGGGAGTTTTCTTAATACACAGGTTTGTGAAATAGGGAGTTGGATTAAACAATTGATTTAGGGGAGTTAGGTTTTGTTTCACACAACTTTGTTAAGGCAAGTTTAGTAATCACATGAATGATGGAGTTGCCATTTTTCTTGTTGCTAAGTGCTTTAATGGCTTGCTGATTGAACTTGATTGAAACAGGTGAGGAACTAGAGTTGATGGAAAGGGTAGAACTGGTCTTCACACATGATGCACTAGATGAGGCATGGTGTTTGAATAGACTTGATAAGAAATTCATTGGGATGTTAAGGAGGTGATTCACTTGGATGTTAAGGAGCTAATTCACTGGGATGTTGAGGATGTGAGGAAAGTTATTGAAGAAAGGAGCATAGAATTAAAGGTAAGAGAATTGGGAATGTTGTGAAATGCAAAGAAAGAGTCATTTGATGGTTGAGGGATCATGGAAAGTGAAACATCCCCTTGCTACTCTGATTTTTTCTGCAATAGAAATGGAATAAAAGGTAAAATGAAGGAAGTCTTTCCAAGTAGTTCAAGGTATGTCGATAAAGCACTGTAAGTATTACTATGAACTTTTGAAGTTGTAAATTTTATTTTCTAGACTTAAGGGACTGAAGGACTTGACTCAATTAAACGATACGGATTTGAATCCACTAAGAGGAGAAGTAATACTTAGGAAGTCAGGATTTAGATGACGGATATCTTCTCAGTACTTTGGGCACTTGGTTGAAGATATTTGTTCTTTAAAAAACCTTATTTTTTAAATGATGTTCTATGTTAAAGACAGTGGTTATTTTCTAATAAAAATTTATGATATATTATTAACCTAGAAAAGAAGGTAAAGGTTTTATTTTACTATAAACACTATAAGTAACATTTGAGAAGAGCATTAATTATATAAAAGTTAGTTTTAAACTTATTTTTATATATAAATGAATATAAACACATAAATTATTTATTATAATCATATTTTATATGTAATTATAAAACGAAGATGTCACTTTATGCGTTGTAAAAATTATGTATATAAGTTTATACAAGGAAAAATGCACTCTTTTACATGCAAATAGAGTAATGAATATACCTTAATAACATATCAAGTGCAGTATCCACGCGATACACGAGAGGCAAGTTCATTTATTATTTTGAAGTTGCTTATGGCGAAAATAGTGGATAACGGTCCCTTGATGTTGTTGTATACACTTAGAAATATACACATATTTGTTACCATGTTAGTCTAATAATGGTTAAGACGAACAAATGGTTGGAAGCCAAAAGTTAGTGTGGATTACTAATGTCCTCAACTATGATCTAGTGGAACATTATAAATAAAGATTTAGTTTTAATGTGGTGTAAATACATTTAAAATAAAAGAAGAATGAATTGCAGTTGTATTGTAGAATTGTAACTTTTTTTAAGTTAATATAATAATAAAAAATTGATTATTTTTGGTGGACTTAGTCCATGTTTAGGTGAACCACATATATTGGTGTCTCTTTAAGTACTTTTAGTTGTGAATTTTAATTATGTACTTTGATTCACTATATCACTTTGCATTTATACAAAGATTGTTTTTTATACAAGACTGTTTTACTAATTATTTTAGATGGTTAATAGATAATGTATATTGTATACCTTTGAATGTTAGAAAGTTCATGTAATATTCTTTCACAAATATATATATATTGTATACTTTGAATAATTAGTGTGAAAACTTGGACATGAAGCTTAAGTAGTCTATCACCCTTTTGCTTGATATTTTGATCCAATGAAAATGATTATTATCCTGCAAAGAGAATATTATCATGGTATTGATTTAATGATAAGTATTAGTAATGCTATTAAGGGTATAAATGGTGTCAAGCATGGAAAAATAATTAAGATATTATTTAAGTCAAAATTAATAAGTAATAAATATATGCGATTGATTATGTTTAATTAAAGAGTATATGGAGTAATAGAAAGTTTGATAGTATGTGATTGAATAACTCCATTTAAGATAGGAGATATGTGCTTAGTTAAGAAAGAAATCTATGTTAATTGGATTGAGGAATGCACAATAGTCGTACAACATATATTTGTTGAAATACAATAATTTGAGTACTTGGTTCATATCCTTCACTTTCTTAGATTTGTTGGAAAAAGGAATTACCTCCCATTAAGTACTTAATGAAGGGGACAACGTGTAAAGGTATGAAAACTACATTTGTATAATGCAATGATTCTAACCGTTGTTTTAACAAGTTGTATATAATTTGGGACGATATATATATATAATAAAAATGCCATGAGGATTTCAGGTGTGTTACAAAAAGACATGGAGTACAAAGTCCCAGTCACTACAAGTAAACATTCCATGAAACAACTTATATAAGGTTGTTACATTCATATGTGGTCATTGCAATAACATGGAACCCTTGCTGGAGTTGCTACAAGAAAAATCATACATCAGATTTTACTCAGAGGTGTAAGATTGCAGGGCTTATGTAGGGAGAGAGCTGCCAAAAGGCAGAGAACTATCCTAGTGTCGCACGGGGTAGGGAGGATCCAAGGGGGGTCGAGAGGGACTAATTGTCCCTCTTGTACAGGTATTCATGAGTGAAAAAAATGAAAAAAAGGAAGTGGGAAGGAAAAATCTAGGCAATGGTGGCTAGAGGAAGACTGCACAAGATCATGGGGAAGCCATCAAGTGGCTTGTTGAAACCCTAGATGGAGTCGAAAATCATTCTATACATGGTTTAGTGAGTAATTATTTTCATTTTAATTATTGAAATGATTCATAATACCTTGTTATTTTATTTTAATTAGTTTAATTATTGAAATCATTATTTTTTTTTATAATAAACTTATTTGTTTTAACTCTTCCTTACTTGTTCTTAAATTATTGCATTTATCCTTATAAACTAAGAATATATATATATATATACACACACCCCCACTTTTTTTTATAAGAAAAACTGAAATGTAAAGGAAGTAGACTTAAAAATATAACAAGGTGTAAGCTCAAAAGAGTTGGGAA
>LPNX011195918.1:112438-125636 GCA_001517045.1 Pseudotsuga menziesii
TCTGCACTGCTTATTACTGGCTACTTTATAGTCATACTTAAAATGAGGACATTATATGTAAATGGTTTTATTCACCTAATTCATATGCACAGAAATATATAAAATCTATGAAATAAAAAAACAGCAGTGCAAGAAGTAGAAGATTTTCCAATTTTAGTATGGTCATCCGTTTAAATGGAAATGGGATTCAAATTATAAACTTCAAATACAAGTTCTATTCATGTCCTATGTTACTGGGGAGTGTAGTATAGAATAAGCAACGACAGGAAAGGATAATTTAATAGGTGTTTCACAGTGTGTATCACCCGTGTCCAGAATTTTTGTGTAGTCTCCAATTGCATCGATCTCTTCATCAATCTGATCTGCATGGGTATTTATGTACTCCTCCATCTCTATCCTCAATTCTGTCTGAGGGATGACAAATTTTATATCGAACCATTGTCTGGAGGGATTTCGAGCTAGGGCCTGAGTCGGATCTTGGTCAAGTGGTAATCGAACTGGGTCGTAAGCAAAGCAACCATTCTTCTTAACACTTGCCAAGAAGCATTTGAGCGTGTAGATAATCTGCGAGGTGAAATTATATCATTTTCTTTTTTTTCTTTATGCATTTTATCCTTCCTTTTTTAAAACTAATATCTTTGTTGAGGACCAACATGAGTGGAATTTACCTTTGGAATGAATTTAAAAAAAGTTGTGGTAACTTTGAATAATGTCATACTTTGAAATTAAGTGACGGAGATAATATGATAAATTGTTGACACAAAATCCACGTTGAGATGGTGAGAAATCCACATACTCCTATTTGAATCCAGTGGTGTAAGTATATAGTTGGAAACGTCACTCTGATTCATAAAGGTGGTCAAAATTCATTTCATGGCAATCAATCTGGATTCTATTGTGTGACCACACATCATAAGCAATGTTAAATATTTACACTTAAATATTTTGATTGATTTGAGAAGTAAACAACGTGAGTTTAGTGATGTTTAAACATTAACATATATTAATTTTATATGTTTAAATAATAAATAAAGGAAAATTAATCTACTTGTTTATATGCATTAAGCTTTAGCTGCTTTCACATATAAATAGGCCTATTTTAATTTAAAATATGGAAAAAATTATATTTAAATAAAATAGTTTTAAAAAAATAAATCAAAAATCTATTCACAATATCCAACCAAACTTAAAATAAATAAATATACTAAATATTTTTTTATACTAAATAGGCTTTTATAATTTATATCAAATAAATATTTAAATAAATATAACCTAAACCCTTTAATAATTTGGATCAAATAAAAACTTATAAATAGCAAATTCATATTCATTATCTTATAAATGTGATATATTTTAATTTAAAAAAAAAGTAGAATTCTCTTTCATTTAACCCAACCATTTACATTCATAAATGAAAGATGCATGAAACATTAACTTTTGGAAACAAACATTTTTATAATATAAAATTTTTAATTAATATTGTCTTTTATAATATGAAAAAAATCTATGACTATTTTATCATTTTTATAAAAAAAAATTATTGTATATTTAGAACATTTATTTTATTTTAAAAGTAAGAATATTTTTATTTGGGAAATAACATTTTGCAACTTTGATAAATATTAAGTGGAAGTAACTAGAGCTCATTCATACCTCGAGCAAAAAAATTGGGTTAAAGTGATATGTGAATCCAATCTTTGTTAATAAGATTTTAAGATGTCATTTGTGATATATTTTGATTAAAAGAGGTTTTCCATTAATTATATTATTGGATTATTTTCTATTAATATATATAACATCTTGTTAAAAGAATTAGTAAATTCAAACAAACTTGTTTTCATCTTTATTTAATTAATTTTAATATACTTGTTAATATGACATCATAGTTATGAATCTATGAACATCTTTTTGTCAACTCTTTCACACTTTTTCATTCAAAAAAATATGTTGGTCATTTACTCTCTATAGCCTTTAGAGTGATCCTTGTGTGAATACACCTAGCCAACTACCAAACAACCAAGTGAAAGAAAATGGAATATAACATATGTTGTTTTCAACATAAGGCATATTGTTGTACCGTGGTTATTTGGTCTCTCTCTATAAATAACATTGTGAAATCATAGGATTTATAGTCTCTCTATATTTATAGTGTTATTTCACTTATTTATAATCATAGGATATAATCATGTCTCTACCAAAATTTCACAATAAGAATATTTAAAAAATAAAAATGTACTTTACTTTTATTATACTATTATGTTAACTTGAAATGGGGTAAGAATTATATTAAATTAACATAACAACAAAAAGAAAATGTCAACATTGCATAAGTTGAATCTATATTTTTTCATTAAAATCATCATTCAAATTTATTATCAAAATTAATTTTTTTTTGACGTTTTGAGAAGCAATCACTAGTTATTAATTTTTAGTAACTTATGTTTTTTAATTATTTTTATTTTTTTTACTTTAATCCCTCAATTTTCTTTCATTAACATCTACCCAAGAGTTAGTTTTTCATCTAACTCTAATCTTCTCTCAATAACGTCACATCTACCTTATGGCTAGTTCTCATCTATCTTTATATATTATGCCATCCTTCAAATATTTATAATGTAAAATTCTAGAAATCTTAAATCTTTATAATGTGAAATTCTAGAAATCTTAACAATGGGTAAACACTTTGGAACATTCACACTCAATGTTGTTATCATGTTTATTTAATTATTGTTTTTTAAATTTGTTTATTGCTATACAATAATAATGTATATAAGTGAGCTATTTACTTTGAATGAGTTATAAAATACATTATTTTTTGTTATCATGCTCATTAAATTGTTATTTTTTAAGATATTTATTAATATATAAGTACTATAAATGTATCTTTTTTATATTTTTTAGTTACATTCCTATAAATTATATTTTTTAGTTACATTCCTATAAATGATTATAAAGTATCTCACTACTTTCAATACAATATTAATATTTATAAATAAATTATATATTTTTAATCAATAATTTAAATTAAACAAATTTAATTAATTTCAAAATATTTAATATGGACTTGTTATGCATGTATAGATATGTGACTGATGCCTAGGGCAGCAAGCCTTAGACATGTGAAAGATGTTTGAAATATAATGCATTCATTTATTTGTTTGTCGTATTAGAACTCGTTATGGGATATGTTTGTCGTATTAGAAATCATTATGGATAGTAACCAGGGTTTCTTAGTGTGCTTAAACTATTGGTCAAAGTGGCATTGCAACAATTATAGGCACCTTGTTTGGATAAAGGAGCACAAATTCCTATTCTATGAGGCTTTATGAATGTAAGAGGGGATAATGTCCCCTTCTTATTATTGGACTTAACTTGCCAACATAGAACGAATGTATAACTATGCATCTAGACTTCACATAACCTTTAATATAGAATGTGATTATAAATCTGATCCATGAAACAAAATAATTATAATCAAAATTTTAAAATAAACTCATGGTGTAAATGGACAAACAATTTATTTTTTCAGTCGAAAAAAGCATTCCTTGATATTCAAAAGAATCAAAGGTAATTTGTTACATCGACTAGTCAACATGACCAATCAAGAACTTCCAACCACAATACAAGAAGAAATATCATAAAAAATTAAAAACTATTAGGTAGTAGGTCTGAGCCAGCTAATGTCCCCACCTGGGCTTGATGAAAACCGAGGGATGACCTCTCATAAAAAAATCTGCAAGTAATGTCAGCCATAAATGTCTCAAAAGAAGATAATAAGAGCCTCGAGTCATTATCCAAGACAGGCTTGAGTCCTCTCAAATCTAGGGATAGGCTCAATGAACCAAAATATGTAGAAATTATAGCATCCCAAAGGAGCTAACAACATCAACAGATAGTCCTTAGTCAGCATTAGAGCTGAAACTCAAAACAGCTAAAGATAAACTTCCCTAAAAATGTCACCTTTACAATATTCCATAAAAGAAAGAAGGCCAGGAGACATAAGCAACCCATCCTTGGATAATGAATCAACCCTCATATTTTATTCCCTATAAACATGGCTGAAATCCACTGAAGTGAATGAAGGGATCAAATTTTTGGTGTTGTTGCACCAAGCCTCTAGGTTCACAGTAGAAAGAGTGGATTCGTCCCTTGCCCAATTTATAATCACAGAGGAGTCACCAAAGATATGTAGATATGTAAATCCAATATATTTAGCGATGGAAAGTAAATCCCAAAGTGCCAAAAGCTCGTCTCTTGTATTAGTGCTGCTCCCGCATCCTAATTTCATTTCAATGAAGTGTTGCTCACTAATCCAAATACATACCCTTGCACCACCATTTGAGTCTGCTGCAGCTCCATCAAAAAAAGCCATATGGAATTGTTTTAGAGGGGGATCCCCAATATTCCTGGCCTTAGATCTTTTTGCTTCAGGTACCGGGTAAGTTAAATTTTCAGATATAATCTTATGACAGAGATAGGGGATATTAGGCTCTTTGCTTTCAAAAATGTAGTTGTTTCTAGTCTTCCATAGGTTCCATATGAACCAAAAAGGAAAATATGAGGACATCCTATCTTTTTCCAGCCAATTGATAATGTTTCCAGTAAGGGATGGCATAGACCAGTCCATTCGAAAGTCAGTCATGGATCCCAAGTGTACCAGTACCACACGGGAAAAGGAACAATTTACAAACAGATGGTCAATAGATTCAGCTTCCTCCTTACAAAGGAAACACCTGTTTGGACCAAGCCAGCCTCTATTGCAGAGGTTATACCAAGTATTTATTTTGCAAAAGAAATTCAACCAAATAAAGCACTTCAGCTTTTGATTTTAGTTATTCAATTTAAAATAAATAAATATAAAAAATAATTTATTAATTGGTAACTAAGTTCCTCGTTAAGAGATAATAACCATCTTGGATAACAATAAACTTGTAACTTGAAGCTAATGAACACTAGTCTGCTAGAACAATCGGCTGGGTTGATTGGAAGACTCGAGAGCTCGGGTGCCCAGGCTGCGAGGTGTGTGATCGCTAGCCATTCGTTGCTGCCGGTGTAGGGCTCGCATTTTTCGAGTTCAGTGGTGGTGCTGCCGACGCTCCTTGCATCCCTTGCCAAGCTGTGGCTCAGCTCGCGCCATGGCCTCTCCTGGGGGAGGGGAGCCCCCTCCCTCCTCCCCGTTTCTGCGGTTGAAGCCTTCCGGAGGTTGCTAGGGCCTTCAGGGAAGAATATGGTGGCCCAAGAGGTCCCGAAATTCATCAAGAAACTAGATGCAGTTCCCGAAATCGCCTTGCCAGAGGAATCCTCAATCAAGATAGCTCTGGCTCTTGCTGAAACAGGATTGGTTGCTCAATTCATGGGGCTATGGCCTTCTCCCAAAACCACAGACGATTGGATCCAGCGTAACTGGAGACCCCATCTGAAGCATAGCGTCACCTGCTACCCAGTGGGCAGAGGTTTCTTTTTCTTTGAATTCATCTCCAAAGAGGATCGTGATCTCATCTTCCGGAGTGGCCCCTATTTCATGGGCTCCCAAGGTCTGTACCTCAACAGATGGTCACCGGACTTCGATTCCACTGTAGATGTTCCCAAGGAGGTTCTGGTCTGGGTTAGGCTACCCAATCTTCCGATCCACTGCTGGAACATTCAAGCTCTGGAGAAAATAGGAAATACCCTAGGATGCTTCATTGACAAAGCTAAGCCCAAAGGCTAGTATTCCTGTGCTCGTATATGTGTTGAAGTAGATCTGGAGGTGGGACTACCAGAAGTCGTCAAGATCTTGGTAGGATCATGGAACCATTTCCAGAAACTAGACTATGAACAGCTTCCTTTTAAATGCCGGCACTGCCATGAACACGGACACTTTCAACGCAACTGCCCTAAAGCCCAATCAGCAGAAGAAGGGGAGGGATGGCAGAGGGTCAAAAAAGGAAAGGCTCCCTCCAAAACGAATGACAAGAGAGAATCCAGCTCTGCTCAGAAATCAGATCCAAAAGTCCCATTGAAAGACCCAGTCCAGCCTCAACCAGGGAAGCCGCCTCCAGTCAAATCGGTCCAAGGGGCAAGCACTACTGTTTTGAATGTCCCAGATCAACCTCCGCATATAATCAATATAGAAACTACCCCCCTGGAAACCGCAAGTCCAATGGAGATACCCGTCATCCAAGCCACGAATTCTTTGGAGCCGGGGGAAATCCCTACCCAACTTGACTCTGTGCCTCCTAAGGTGGAAAGGCCCCCTATGCGTGAAGAAATCTGAGAAGAGGACGAGGAACCTTCAGCAGCTGATTCTGATCCAGGAGCATTCTCAGACGAAGAATCCTTCGAGTCGAGTAGCTCGCATGCCACCCCAATCAAGAATCCAAGGGGCCAGAAATCCAAGAAAAAGCAAAGGGAAGAAAAATCTTATGCAGATGTCTTGCAGGGATCCGAAAAAACCCTCAAAAGTATGATGAATACAATATCAAAGATTGGCCAGGCCCCTAAAGGGGCTGCCCCTCTCACAGTAAATAATGAGGTACATCTCCTGGAACTGCAGAGGACTAGGCAGCCCCCAGAAAGCTGAAGCAATGAAAGATCTGGTAAGAATCAATAAGCCTGAGATCCTCCTCTTCCAGGAGACAAAACTGGAGGGTGACCTTGCCCTCCAAGCTGGAAATTTATTTTGGAAAAAAGGCCCGGGGAAAGCTGTGAGTTCCAGGGGAGCCTCGGGAGGCCTAGCCACATTCTGGGACTCCACCAAGTATGATTTGATTTCTGTTCACAGTACTTCGCATTGGATCTGCACCAACTTCATTCATAAAGAATCAGGCCATCATGTAAGTTTGTTCAATCTCTACGTTCCTATCTCCTCAGTGGAAAAAAAAAGAGTGTTGGGAGTCCATTGACTCTTTCCTTAGTGTTCACAGGTCCAAAAACATTATCATCACAGGAGATCTAAACGTCACCTTAGTAGCCTCTGAGAAAAAAGGAGGCTCCACTGTGAGAGACCCTTCCCGGGAACGGGTTGAAGATATTGTTCTGGGATGGGACCTCATTGACATCAAACCCTCCAAAGGCATTTTTACTTGGACCAATAAAAGGCTAGGGCCTGGGCACATTGCAGCCCGGCTTGACAGGTTTCTGGTGCACTCTTCCTTCCTCTCTTTGGGGCTTCTTTCATCCTCCAAAATTCTCCCCAATTGTGTCTCCGACCATAAGCCAATCCTCCTTGATCTTACCTCTGAAGAAAACCTAGGGCCCATTCCCTTTAGATCCAGCCCCCTCTGGATCCATCAAGAAGGATTTTTCCAGCTGGTCTCTTCCTCCTGGAGCCAAAAGGTCAATGGGAATCCTTCCTTCATCTTGGAAGAAAAGCTCAGACGGCTTAAGCACAAGATGAAATCCTGGGCCAAGCTCCTTCCCAACCCTGTTTCTTGCTGAAACGATGCCCAAGCCGCCTTGGAAAGCCACCAAATCCTCATGGAATCTGCTCCCATCACTGATAGTATCTCCCAGACAGAATGCATCCTTCAGAAAGATTATTTCAAAGCTTGCAGGGTCGAAGAAGAGTTTTGGCGTCAAAAGTCCAGAAGCCTTTGGTTAGTAAGCGGTGACAAAAACACCGCTTACTTTCACAAGCAAGCTGAATCTAGAAAAAATTTCAAAACCATGAAAGAAATTACTCATCATGGCATTTTGGTAAAAGACTTTGAAGGCATAAAACAAGCAGCCTTCTCCCATTTTTATGACCTCTTCTCTGCTCTTTCTCATATGAATCCGGACAGCGCCCCTGGTCCAGATGGATTTACAGCCAGGTTCTTTTCTTCCTGCTGGGACATAATTAAATATGACCTTTTGAGGATGGTTAGGAACTCCCAAGTTCATCACAAGCTGGGTGGGAGCACAAACTCCTCTTTCCTAGCTCTAATCCCGAAGGAGAAAGGGGCTTCTAGCTTCACCAGGTTCTGTCCTATCTCCCTGTGCAATACAGGCTACAAGCTGGTTACTAAGATCATTGCAAATAGGCTGAAAAAAATTCTGCCAAGAATCATACCTGAGAATCAAGGAGGATTCATAAAAGGCAGAAAAATCCTTGATAATGTCATTCTTGTTCAAGAGGCTATACACTCCAGCGTGAACCGAAAAGAGAAAGGTATGGTAGTAAAGCTAGACCTAGCAAACGCTTTTGACAGGGTAAGATATGACTATCTCTTCATGGTGATGGAGAAATTTGGGTTTTCCTTAGATTTCATTGACTGGGTTAAAGGCTGCGTCTGTGCGCCCTAGATAGCTCCTCTAGTAAATGGGAGATCCACAAAAAAATTTCAGGCCTCAAGAGGGCTGTGACAGGGCTGCCCTCTGTCTCTGCTCCTCTATGCCATTCAGGCCTCTGTTCTCAGCTTTCAACTAAACAACTGTCAGCAAGTCCAGTCCCTTCCTGGTCTTCGTATTTCTCATAATGTCAAAGACATAAATCATGCCTAGTTTGCAGATGATACACTGCTATTGGGAGGTGTGTGTATTCACTCTGCAAGGAGCATCAAGAACGAGCTTGAAACCTATATCCAGATCTCGGGAAGCAAAATCAATCTGCAAAAAAGCAAAATCTACTACTGGAACTGCTCTGTTGCAGAAATGGGAAGCGCCTCTAGATTGCTTGAAATGGAAGGCTCTCAAAGCTGGGACTTGTTCACTTATCTTGGGGTCCCGATCTTCAAATATTCCAACAAACCAGCGAACTGGAATCCCATCATTGACAAGTTAAAAGCAAAAATTCAGAACAGGGGGGCTGGTTGGCTCACGCTGGCATGAAAAATGGTTCTGCTGAAATCGGTTCTTACCAGCATCCCAATCTACCAAACTTCCATTCTCCTGGCTCCTGCCTCTGTCATCAATAAGATTGAAAGCATTCTCAAAAAATTTCTGTGGGAAGGTGGAAAAGGAAATCTGAAAAAAATTCATCTTGTCAGTTGGGAAAAAATAAAAAAACCCTTCAGTGAAGGAGGCCTCCAAATCAGAAGTATTCAAGCCCAAAACTTGGCTATGGGAACAAAGCTCCTCTGGCATTTAATCTCCGGGAGGTCTAGCTGGAGCAAAAAGGTCCTGTGGAAAAAATACTTCCCCGGCCAGAGGCTCCGCTGTTTAGATATTAATCCCCCTCCCATCAAAGGCTCCCCTATTCATAAACTGTGTATCAAAGCCTTGGATCACTTCAGATCAAATTTGTATTGGGTTCCTGGAAACGGGAAAAAAATCAATGTATGGGAAGACCCCATCCTGGGAGACGAGCCTTTGGGGCAAAATCTAGAAGTGCAGAATATAAAACTTTGGCTCAAAGATCAGCATGTTTTCACCTTGTGGGATCTCTCTACCTGAGACTCCGACAATAGCTGGATTGATTGGAAGTTAAGTGGGCATCCTCCTTGGCTTGATGAAGAAGCAAAGAAACTGGCCCACCTGCTGCAAGGCAAAGCTCCTCTCAATCAAACTGTGAGTGACAAAAGAGGTTGGGGGACAAATACTGGTGCTTACACCACGGCTGAAGGTTATCGATCTCTGCTATCTGTTCCTTATGTAGCTCCAAATCCTATCGTTTGGAAGTTTGTCTGGAATATTCAGTCCATTCCGAAAGTGGATCTCTTTTGCTGGAATGTTGCTCACAGAAGTATTCTCACTGCTGAAAACCTCAGGAAGAGAGGTCTGGAAGGTCCCTCAATATGCTCTCTATGTAAAAATAACGAAGAAAACCTTGATCATCTTCTGATTACCTGCCCTTTCTCAAGAGAAGTTTGGAGAGAATCCCTCTCCCTGAATCACTCTAATTTTTCTATGCCTGACTTAACAGTAGAGCTCTTCTCCAACTGGGCTGAGTCCTCTCCCTTTCTCCTCTCCAAAAAGGCTCTTCTCAAAGAGGCCTGGATGTTAATTCCAAAGTTCATCATCTGGAAACTGTGTCTTGAAAGGAACAACCGTCTCTTCAGAAATGTGGAGAACCCCCCATCAAAGGTTGCCCTCAAAGAAAGAACTTTCCTTGGAGAGGCTCTAGACCATAAGCTGGGCCTCAGCAATGCTCATCCACTGGAGGATTTGTAATCTATTTGGATTTCAGCCCTCACTTCTAATTCCCAAATTTCTCCCCTGGCCAGGCAGCCAAAGCTTGCTAATTGGGGAATCCGCCTGGAAGAAGCTGAGTTTATTAATTGGAGGTGCTCGCTGGAAGATCATTGTCTGTTCTTTGATGGTGCCTCTAAAGGCAATCCAGGCCCTTCTGGCGAGGGAGGAGTGATCCTCTACCCCTTTGGCTCCATCAGATCCTCCTATGCCTGGGGACTGGCTGTGGAGTCGAACAACGTTGCTGAATATTATGCCCTGTGGCAGGGTCTCAGGCAAGCTATTAGGCTCAGCATCCGAAAGATCTTTGTTTTTGGTGACTCCAGATTAATTGTGCAAGCCATTTACTCAAAATCTTGACCTGCTAGCCTTCCCCTGAAGCACATATACCAGAAAATCCTGATCCTTGCTGGTAAATTCCATTCTATACGCTTTTTTCACATATTACGACATCTTAACAGCAAGGCCGACCTCGAGGCTAATTATGCCACGACTCTGAGCAGAGGATCTTTAATAGACAATGGAACTAAAACCTTCTGCAGCCTCCCGTGACCAAGGCAGGTCTGTCCTCGACCTCTACGATGGGTTTTCTTTAATTTTGGACTGTCACTTGTCTTTCTCGGCCTTCAGAATCCCATGTTCTCTCCTGTCCTCCTCGGTTTGTGGCTTCTCCACTATCTGGTATTTATTATTATTAAAGGTTTGCTGACCGACTTGGAAAGAAAGAATCTCAATCCTATCAAAGAGAAGGTCCTCTCCCATCATTCTTTGAAGGGGATAGTATCCAATATCAACGAGCTGGTCGTTAAAAGAATATGTCTCTTACTCATAGGTAACCGAGAAGTTCAAAGAAGTAGCCTTCCTCTTCTCAATGATGCTCAGACGTCCATGGACTTCCAGCCAAGGAGCTCGCTGTCATGGAAAGTCTCCCAAAACTAGACTTCAATCTGCTCTTGGATTGCCAGTTACGCTCTTCCTTGTGGTCGCAGGTCCTTTCCTGCCTTCTTTGTAATGTTATGGATCCACTTTATGTTTCTCATGTTTGCCATTGGCAATACTATCCTCTACGCTCCATATTGATTTTGCAAGCAGGCCTTTGCTCCTATCAGGCTAGCGGGAATTTTGTTTGCTTTGTTTCTAGTCTCTAGTCTCTGCCAATCATGTCAGAGCACTTGGTTTCGATCTCGAATGCTACCAGTGTAATTCAGCATCCGTAAGCTGTTTTCCTGGCTCTTTAATATACTAACCCTCAGTTATTGTCAAAAAAAAAAAAACAATAAACTTGTAACTTATCATTATTTAATGTCTACAAATTAAAGATATATAAGTAAAAAATAATAGTTAGTGTTAAAATAAAAAATGTTATATTAAATATATACCATTTATATATTTATTTTTGTAATTTTAAAATATATATAATTTATAAAAATGAATAACAATATAATTACATAAACAGTTCATAAATGGTAACATTGAGATGTGCATCTAACAAATCTGAAAAATGAATTGCTCCACGAGCTAAATGCATGGTCGAACCCTTAATTTCCCTATGTTATTGGTTGACATATTTCCATATGTTATTAGGGATAATTAGTGCAGGTACTGTGATTTGATCGCTCTATATTGATATTATTTTGTCCACATTGGTTGTACACAGACTTTGGCTTCAGACTCAATATTACCACCACAACATTTAATAACCTGTTGCATATTAAATATTGTTTGTCATCATTCTTAAATTCTACTGGTAATTAAGCCCCTTGTTACAAACTAATACAAATTTCCTATTACCTATTTTACCCAAATAAATACAAATTCCCTATTTTACGCAAATAAGGAAAAACATAATCCCAAGGTACATATAATTATCTTCAATCATTGAAGCGAAGAGGACCACTTTTGTACTCAAATTTTGCTTGCTGACGTAATAGAGGACAAATTCCTTTTGCGAACGTGCCGATTCGATTCATGTACCCTGGACTCTGGAGCAGGGATCAAATTTGAAGGGTAGGGTCCCATTTCACTTTGAAGGGTTGTGAGAAATTGAACCCTTCACTCTTGACAACAAAATTTTATTATTTATTAAAAACAGTGTATAGAAAAAAATGACAATAAGAAGAAATCCCGAGTGATTCAACATTTACATGGAATTAGTGAGGTAAATCATGTACTCTCCTGGTCCCTGGAGCATATAGTTTATTGAACTTAGATAAGGGACAATTATGTTGGGTTGGTGAAATACTCGGTTGCTAGGTCGTTGATAAAATAAGGCATTGGAATTTGGAAGGACCTTTGAATGGAGGATTGATTCAACTTGATGGTGGATCTATTGGTCAAGTGTGATTGGGCCTACATAAAAGAAAAACCCCAGAATGTAATACCTAATGCTTTCACGGAGAAACTTTTTTATTAACCCTAAATTCAATAGTTATTTTTAGAATTGAATCATGTCCTCCCCACATGCTCAAATCAAAGTGATCAAACAGAGGCCCCAATTTTAGGTGGATTATGGATAGTCCCTCCAATGTTTATCGAGTTTATACCCCAATTCGAAGTGATCAAACAAAATCCCCAATTTTAGGTAGATTATGGATAGTCCTTCAAATCTATATCGATTTTATCAGCCCTATCAAAAAGGTTAAGTATTTATTAGTCCACTATAAGGAAGAACTTTAAATTCTCCAACAAATATCACTACAAGTTGGGTGTTTAGTTTCTACCAAAGTCAACAAGGAAGACGAATCATAAACACACATTTGGGAGGTTTCGACAATGAGGATGTTGAAATCATGTTTTTCGCTAGATCGTTGCACTCCCAGTCCCTCATTCATGAACGTTCGTTGAGGGATTCCCTTGTTTAGATATACTGGTAGAAAATTTGTACTTCTTGTTTCCATTATTAGAAGGATGACAGGAAAACGAAGGGGTCAGAGTCTACAACATTTACAATGTCGGTTGTTAAATATTTTATCCTTTCAACTATTGGATTTCAGTAAGGAAATTGGATCAATTCAAACACTTATATTCAAATATTGTTCTTTCTTTCAACCTAATGTTTACAATTCACGGCAGATAAATAACATTGACAGATTTGGAACTCAAATACAAG
>LPNX011195918.1:137077-154877 GCA_001517045.1 Pseudotsuga menziesii
TATACCATAGCATACCCTACAATACCCTATGATACTAACATCATACCATACTAACATACATCATACCCTACAATACCCTACAATACTAACATCATACCCTACAAACCCTAGTTGGTTTTCAATATGTACATACATCCATGTGTTTCTAGTTCCATCTCATAACTTGTAAAGAGGTCACTAAACCATAGTTCCATGTCATAACTTGTCAACCCTAGTGATAGCATGCAAATTGGTGTTCATGAAACCCTAGTTGGTTTCCATTTTGTGCATGTCCATGTGTTTCTAGTTCCCTCTCTTAACTTGTAAATTGCTCACTAAACCCTAGTTCCATCTCATTATTTGTCAACCCAAGTTGGTTTTCAATTTCTAGTTCCCTCTCTTAACTTGTAAATTGCTCACTAAACCCTAGTTCCATCTCATTACTTGTCAACCCTAGTGATAGCATGCAAATTGGTGTTCATGACAGCCTAGTTGGTTTTCGATTTGTACATGGCCATGTGTTTCTAGTCCCCTCTCTTAACTTGTAAATTGCTTGAAGTAAACCCTAGTTCCATCTCATTATTTTCCAACCCTAGTGATAGCATGCAAATTGGTGTTCATGAAAGCCTAGTTGGTTTTTTATTTGTACATGTCCATGTGTTTCTAGTCCCCTCTCTTAACTTGCAAATTGCTCACGAAACCATAGTTCCATCTCATACCTTGTCAAACTTAGCTGGTGCATGCAAATTGGTGTTCATGAAATCTTAGTTGTTGCATGCAAGTATTGGTGATCATGTGTTTCTAGTTCCCTCTCTTAACTTGCAAATTGTTCCCGAAACCCTAGTTCCATCTCATACCTTGTCAACCCTAGTTGGTGCATGCAAATTGGTGTTCATGAAACCCTAGTTGGTGCATGCAAGTATTGGTGATCATGTGTTTCTAGTTCCCTCTCTTAACTTGTAAATTGCTCACTAAACTCTAATTCCATCTCATTATTTGTCAACCCTAGTGATAGCATGCAAATTGGTGTTCATGAAAGCCTAGTTGGTGCATGCAAGTATTGGTGATCATGTGCTTCTAGTTCCCTCTCTTAACTTGTAAATTGCTCACTAAACCCTAGTTCCATTTCATACCTTGTCAACCCTAGTGATAGCATGAAAATTGGTGTTCATGAAATCCTAGTTGGTTTCCGATTTGTACATGGCCGTGTGTCTCTAGTTCCCTCTCTTAACTTGTAAATTGCTCACTAAACCCTAGTTCCATCTCATACCTTGTCAACCCTAGTTGGTGCATGCAAATTGGTGTTCATGAAAGCCTAGTTGGTTTTCGATTTGTACATGGCCATGTGTTTCTAGTTCCCTCTCTTAACTTGTAAATTGCTCACTAAACCCTAGTTTCATCTCATACCTTGTCAACCCTAGTTGGTGCATGCAAATTGGTGTTCATGAAATCCTAGTTGGTACATGCAAGTGTTGGTGATCATGTGTTTCTAGTTCCCTCTCTTAACTTGTAAATTGCTCACTAAACCCTAGTTCCATCTCATACCTTGTAAACCCTAGTGATAGCATGTAAATTGGTGTTCATGAAAGCCTGGTTGGTGCATGCAAGTATTGGTGATCATGTGTTTATAGTTCCCTCTCTTAACTTGTAAATTGCTCACTAAAACCTAGTTCCATCTCATACCTTATCAACCCTAGTTGGTGCATGCAAATTGGTGTTCATGAAAGCCTAGTTGCTTTCCGATTTTTACATGGCGATGTGTTTCTAGTTCCCTCTCTTAACTTGTAAATTGCTCACTAAACCCTAGTGTCATCTCATACCTTGTGAACCCTAGTTGGTGCATGCAAAATGGTGTTCTTGAAATCCTAGTTGGTGCATGCAAGTATTGGTGAACATGTTTTTCTAGTTCCCTCTCTTAACTTGTAAATTGCTCACTAAACCATAGTTCCATCTCATTATTTGTCAACCCTAGTGATAACATGCAAATTGGTGTTCATGAAAGCCTAGCTGGTGCATGCAAGTATTGGTGATCATGTGTTTCTAGTTCCCTCTCTTAACTTGTAAATTGCTCACTAAACCCTAGTCCAATCTCATTATTTGTCAATCCTAGTGATAGCATGCAAATTAGTGTTCATGAAAGCCTAGTTGGTTTCCGATTTGTACATGGCCATGTGTTTCTAGTTCTCTCTCTTAACTTGTAAATTGCTCACTAAACCCTAGTTCCATATCATACCTTGTCAACCCTAGTTGGTGCATGAAAATTGGTGTTCATGAAAGCCTAGTTGGTGCATGCAAGTATTGGTGATCATGTGTTTCTAGCTCCCTCTTTTAACTTGTAAATTGCTCACTAAACCCTAGTTCCATCTCTTACCTTGTCAACCCTAGTTGGTGCATGCAAATTGGTGTTCATGAAAGCCTAGTTGGTGCATGGAAGTATTGGTGATCATGTGTTTCTAGTTCTAGTCTCTGTTAACTTGCAAATTGCTCAATAAACCCTAGTTTCATCTCATACCTTGTCAACCCTAGTTGGTGCATGCAAATTGGTGTTCACGAAAGCCTAGTTGGTGCATGCAAGTATTGGTGATCGTGTGTTTCTAGTTCTCTCTCTTAATTTGCAAATTGCTCAATAAACCCTAGTTTCATCTCATACCTTGTAAACCCTAGTTGGTGCATGCAAATTGGTGTTCACGAAAGCCTAGTTGGTGCATGCAAGTATTAGTGATCGTGTGTTTCTAGTTCCCTCTCTTAACTTGCAAATTGCTCACTAAACCCTAGTTCCATCTCATACCTTGTCAACCCTAGTTGGTGCATGCAAATCGGTGTTCATGAAAGCCTAGTTGGTGCATGCAAGTATTGGTGATCGTGTGTTTCTAGTTCCCTCTCTTAACTTGCAAATTGCTCACTAAACCCTAGTTCCATCTCATACCTTGTCAACCCTAGTTGGTGCATGCAAATTGGTGTTCATGAAAGCCTAGTTGGTGCATGCAAGTATTGGTGATCATGTGTTTCTAGTTCCCTCTCTTAACTTGCAAATTTCTCACTAAACCATAGTTCCATCTCATACCTTGTCAACCCTAGTTGGTGCATACAAATTAGTGTTCATGAAAGCCTAGTTGGTGCATGCAAGTATTGGTGATCATGTGTTTCTAGTTCCCTCTCTTAACTTGTAAATTGCTCAGTAAACCGTAGTTCCATCTCATAACTTGTCAACCCTAGTGATAGCATGCAAAGTGGTGTTCATGAAAGCCTAGTTGGTTTCCGATTTGTACATGGCAATGTAATTAAATGTATATTAAACTAAAAACATCAAGAAATGTAAATTTCAACAACTCGAGAGCTTGTTATTTTCCGAACTCTATTTGTTGGTGTCTAAAGACAACATTCTTGATGCCTCCAATGTGCCATAGATGGTGTTTGTATCCTAGGCACATGAAAGGCTAGACATTAGTAACATCATAAGAAAGAAAAAAGAACCCAATGAAAATGTGCAAACATGATTTATAGATAACTCACTCGAGGTTGTACGATCGTGTTTATAGTGTCCAGTATCCTCTGAAAAATATTATGTCTGTGAATGGTATCTGTCAATCACAGGTTTATTACATTGGGAATAAATTAAGGCTAAATAATTGAAATTGTGATTTAGAATTTTCTTTAAAGGTTAAATAACGCACCTGACAATGCACTCATACAAGTAGGCCATCCAGATAATCTCTGGTGCCGATGGTGTTCATTAATATTTCGTGCTCTATATGAGGTAGCAAGTATCGTACATGTGACCTATTTTTCTGACCAAGTGTACACAGCTTGATGTTTATACCAACTACTAGGTTGGTGAAGTGGTATACAATAGCTCCTGGTCTATAATCCTGATATACATACCCGTCCTTCCTTTTCTGTTGTGATGCAAGTGTCAAGTACTCCCCTTTTATAACCATCGAGCCAGTTGGGAATTCAATATTTTGTCATCTGTAACAGGTTCGAGAATAGTTTGTTTCCCCTCTAAGCAATGTGCCAACCAATAGTCAGAACCCCGTTCATTATTTTTTGGGGCAACCACTGCATATATCTGACCTGTGAAAGGAAATAGGTCGAGTTAACAATACATTTTGTAAATAAGGTCTTGCATTTCTAATTTCTACATAAATTCAATTCTACATAGGTCGAGTAAACAATAAATAAATGCATTTTCTTATTTAGTTACTACTCATGTACCTTCTTGTATGAGATCCGATATGTGATCATAGTTTGTAGAAATATGTGTCCAATCATCTTCCAAATGGTCTATTTCATTAACTCTGTTGAAATTGGTGCCAAGTGTCACTCGATTCCATGTATCAACAGTATCCATATCCTCACAATCATCCCATTCACCGATGCTATAGGAACTGCAAAAGCAAGCCTTCAATCTTGTCCAAATTTGTAGGGCCGAGTTGTCTGAGCTTCTAATTGAATGAAACTATCGAGTTCCATGCACTATGTTCACCCGATGTGTTTGTGATCGGTCCACATTTTTCTCCTCCCAGAATATTCTTCGCACTAAGTGTTTCCTTGTTGCTTGTTCTCCCATGACAGATGCACACCATTTGACTATAGATGCAACGTCTCGAAGGAGAGCACCTGTAAACTTGATCTCTTCCCTTCGAAGGGCAATTTTATTTCATGCACCAACACCATCGTGCTCTCCTTTTCCATGACCAGTTTCAAAGTAGTTCCATACATGTGGCATCTTGTATTTTATGTGCAACAAACACAACCATTCAAATACACGTGCATTCTTGAACTGTCTAGCAAAACCATCTGACCAAATGAAATGACGATAAAATGGTATATCCATAGCTATCACATGATCATAGAATAATTTAAAGCATTGTTGCACGTAATGGATGTCATGGGTCTGGTCATCACTTATGTAGAAGTGACTTTCTTTCAGTATCACACTTTTCTCTTCATTGCTATCTTGCCCATGTTTGTACGTGATATGCACCATTATGCTCACCTGCTTTGAGTGATAGTATTGACTTTGAATTTCATTTTGTGGTTGTAGCGTGTAATTTTCCGCAAAGTCAACCACTGATAGTATTGTTTCGAGAGGGAAGGTGTCATTGCATATTCTAAATTGCTCATCTTGCCACTGTGCCATATTGACATGTTGAATGTACTGTTGGATCTTTCCACGAAACTCTGGAATAAAATCACATACTCGCACCTGGTACATGAATATTAATATGTCAATAAACCACATAAAAAAATGTGTACATGAATATTAATATGTCAATATTCAACAATTTACCTGTAAAGTCACCAATTTAATCTTCTTGCTTTATTTCCCATCATGTAGCTGATATGTCTCATACTGATAGTTCTGCTTCTCGACAATTGCATTCCCGGATGCTTGATCTTCACTTTAATGGATGCAATCAGACCATAATGATAGCCCACCACAATTGTTGCAAGAACCATCTACCAATTGTTTTAAGTAATGTGTCTGCCCATCTTGCCTCAGACACATTATGCTATGGATGAAATCTCTGGATGACATTGGCGGTACTGTACTTGAGCATTCCTGCACATGGTTAGGATGCAAAAAACGACGTATATGTGCAAATGTATGGTAATATAGGTCAAACTCTATGTGGTATCTACAACAACAAGTGCTCTGGATGATATTGATTCTAACATACCAAGGATTGCATTTTTCAAAAGATCTTTGCCCGAGCCTTAGCTCTACGTGGGCAACTTTAAACATCTCGAACAATTGAGTTTGTGTCATGTCAAGATAATGTTTAACATGAGGTTCATTGTTTTTAGAACCCATACAATGTTTTAACACATCCTTTGTGTTAGAAGAAGGCCTAGTGTTATCATGCCAAAACATTTGCACTAGGCCCTTCACTGCTTCGACTAACTTCATGTCTTTGCAGGGAAACCTACCACTAAATGCCCATAATGTTTCCATTTGTCCCTCTACATCAAGGTTGTCTCTTCTTACTGAATATTTTTTAAGTGTGTTTGGATGTAAAGGTACAATTTGTGATGTGCATTTAAGTAAACGACGTTGTCTTGTGGATCTACATACAATTAATTCAGCTAATACACGACGAGCCACATTACAGTCTTGTGAACGAGTTTTTTTACCAATCGATGTGAATACAGTAGCTAAGAGATTTAACAATGCGATTACTTGATTCGATATTCTTCATTGTTGTTATGCCTAAATTTCTTCTAACAGATGCCATATTTCTAGATTTAAGCAAAGCTAAAAACAATTGGCATTTACCAGCTTCGGATTTGTTATCAAAATATTGTTTCATTATTTGAGAACAATGACGAAGGATAGTGCATTTAGCCACCTTACCTTCCATGGAAGTCAATCCGCTCTCATCCACTTGTATTCGTTTAGGAGTTCTCTTTCATTTTGATGAAAAATTTGTTGTCGTTTGAAATGCTGGAGTGACGTTTACATCCACTACAGGCTGACAACTTCGATTAGGATATTGAACCACAGACCATGGTTGTTGCTGAGTCACATTTGCATCAGGATTAACATAATTATTGAACTCTTCACAAGATAGTTTGTTTACTAATGGATCAATAATATCAACTTCCGTATAACCAGCTTCCTTTAATGTTGCATTATCTTCCTCAGCCTCTACGTCAGGTATCTGTTGAGGAGGAATGGGAACTATTTGCTCATGTAATGAATGTCGACGGTTTCTTGAATCTTCCCTCTTTTTTTCTTTTTTATTTTCTGCTTCTTCCGGTGTAAGCACCTGCCTTGCTGACTTTTGACCTCTATTACGTACATTCCTCATTGAAATCCACCCAAACATGTACAAAACTATGGAATTATGTAAGTAATGATTAAATTGCACGTTGAACAGTTCTCTGTGCATGGGTTCAGACGAATTATGTCTTTTGATATAGTAAACCTGGCTCACAGCACGCAACCCAACATTTTTTATACAACACATATCACATATGCGATATAACACACCTCCGATATATCGCATATGCGATATTGATACAATGCTTTTTAATTAACAGGCAGGTTTTTTACATGTTCTCCAAAACGCATATGTGATATATCACATATGCGATTTAGTGCATATGGGATATATCGCATATGCAATTTAGTGCTCACTGAATGTGCAATTTACATTTATCTATGTTTATCAAATATTAAAATATTAAATATCAAATGCATTTCAAACTTGCACTGAAATATGTTAAACTTCTATAACAAATAGTACGATTATGACGACAATGATTATGAGGACGATGATGACTATGATGGTGATGATAATGATGGTGATGATAATGATGATAATGATGATGATGAGGATGATGACTATGATGATGATGATGAGGATGAGGATGAGGGTGCTGATGATGACGATGATGATGAGGAGGATGATGATGATGATGACGATGACGATGACGATGATGGCGATGATGAACAATGATGGTGATGATGAGGAGGATGATCACTATGATGATAATGATGTCCATGAGGGTGATGATGATGATGAGGGTGATGATGATGATGATGATGATGACGATGGTGACGATGAGGATGATGATGATGATGATGATGATGACGATGACGATGAACAATGATGATGACCATGATGGTGATGATGAGGATGAGGGTGATGATGTTGATGACCATGATGAGGATGAGGATGAGGATGGTGATGATGATGAGGATGGTGACGATGATGATGACGATGAGGATGAGGGTGATGATGATGATGATGAAGATGATGATGACCATGATAATGATGATGAGGATGAGGGTGATGATGACGATGATGATGATGAGGATGAGGATGATGATGGTGATGATGATGGTGACGATGGTGATGATGAGGATGGTGACGATGGTGATGATGAGGATGATGATGGTGATGATGAGGATGATGATGACGACGGTGATGACGATGACGATGAACAATGATGATGATGATGAAGGAGGATGATGGTGATGATGAGGAGGATGATGACTATGATGATGATGCTGAGGATGAGGGTGATGATGATGATGATGATGATGATGACCATGATGACGACGATGATGATGAGGGTGATGATCATGATCATGATGATGACGATGATGAGGATGGTGATGATGATGAGGATGAGGGTGACGATGAAGATGATGATGAACAATGATGGTGATGATGAGGATGATGATGACTATGATGATGATGATGATGATGAGGATGGTGATGATGATGAGGATGAGGGTGACGATGAAGATGATGATGGACAATGATGGTGATAAGGAGGAGGATGATGAATATGATGATGATGATGAGGATGAGGGTGATGATGATGATGATGGTGATGATGATGACCATGATGATGATGATGAGGATGAGAGTGATGGTGATGAGGATGAGGAGGATGATGATGATGATGAGGATGAGGATGATGATGATGATGGTGAGGATGAGGGTGGTGGTGATGATGATGATGATGATGACGATGACGATGATGATGAACAATGATGGTGATGATGAGGAGGATGACGACTACGATGATGATGATGATGATGATGATGATGATGATGAGGATGAGGGTGGTGATGATGATGATGATGATGAGGGTGGTGATGATGGTGATGATGATGATGATGATGATGAGGATGAGGGTGGTGGTGATGATGATGATGACGACAACGATGACGATGATGATGAACAATGATGGTGATGATGAGGAGGATGATGACTACGATGATGATGATGATGATGAAAATGATGATGATGAGGATGAGGGTGGTGATGATGATGATGATGAGGATGATGGTGATGATGATGATGATGACGATGATGAGGATGAGGGTGGTGGTGATGATGATGATGATGATAAGCAATGATGGTGATGATGAGGAGGATGATGACTATGATGATGATGATGATGAGGATGAGGGTGATGATGATGATGGTGATGATGATGGTGATGATGATGATGAGGATGAGGGTAATGATGATGAGGATGAGGATGAGGATGAGGATGATGATGATGATGATGATGACGACGAGGATGACGATGGTGATGATGATGATGATGATGACGATGATGATGAACAATGATGATGATGAGGAGGAGGAGGAGGAGGAGGAGGAGGATGATGACTATGATGATGATGATGATGAGGATGAGGGTGATGATCATGATGATGACAATGATGATGATGATGAGGATGAGGGTGATGATAATGATGATGATGATGATGATGGTGATGATGATGAGGATGAGGGTGGTGATGATGATGATGATGATGAGGTTGATGATGATGATGATGATGACGATGATGATGAACAATGATCGTGATGATGAGGAGGATGATGACAATGATGATGAGGATGATGAATTTGAAACTTTTGCTCTATACATGGCAGATGATAAATATTGTTAAGATATATCTGCCATTTGATTGAATTTTGGCCATCCATCCTTAATCAAATATTAAAAGAACCGAACATCCTTAATCAAGGATCAAAAGAACACGATGACGATTAAAAGAAAACGATAACTATACCAATGTTTATTAAAGTCACCTATCGCCTATCAACTAATCATCACTAGCGATTTGCAGTGAGAGCATACGTTGATCCATCGGTACTTGTTCTGGATTTTTTACATCCAAAAGAGCTACCAAACAAGCATTCTCGCAACTTTATAATGTCCTTTGAGCGCTGACATAAATCAATCTTCAATCTCTTTATTAATGTTGCAAATTTTCCCTTGAAGCTGAATAGATCGAAGGACGGGATGAATTATTGTTTTCTTGGATGCACAGCCCATGGCTTCGTTCACCGCCCTATTTTCTTGGATGCACAACCCATGGCTTCGTTCACCGTTAAAAAGAGGAATTATTTGTGTCCATCATAGTGTTGCCTAAATGGTATTATAATGGGATAAGGATGCCATTACTCTTTTTTACTCTCGTACCAAATTAGTTAAGAAAAAATGCATATGCGTTATAGCTTTATCATATTGCATATGGGATATGAATAAGCTATAACGCATATGCGTTATTTTAAAATTAAAAAAATTGGCAAGAATAAGGTTTGGCATTATGTTCGAAAATAGCTTCAGACTACCGAACCTATTGGCTAGGACAAATAAACCAGGGCTATTGCTTGTCTTTTAGAACTCTATCAATATACTCAGTTTAGATGGCGTGTTTTGCTATGACATAGACAATATTTTTTAATGAAAATCTAGAATATTGTAGAGTACGATCTTACGATTCTGAATATGTAATTTTTTCCTTCAAAACTATGTTTTATTTATTTATAATTATTTTTCTAAATGACACACGTTAGTTTTAAAAATACATCGATTGTTTGCTATATAACTTTTGATTTCCATCACCCTTTCCCAATAAAACTATATGGTGCACTAGACTAGATCAAGCTCTATGTTCTTATATTTAGAAATCAAGGATTTCATTAATTTTTGCCCCTAAATTGTTGCACCCACACATAACGTTTTAATTTCAAGCTTTTGTGACTTCAATAATTAATAATAAAAAAAATAATTCATGAAAAATTCTGAATAAAAAGTGTTGCGCTAGGCCCATATGTCATTTATATGTCTGCAAGATTTTATCCCAAATTGACATCATTTACCTCATATATTGCTGCACTTGCACAAACATATATGTTAAGATGTGCTGAAAATTTAAAAAACCAATTTCACGGAAACTAATTTTATAATCATTTACACACATTTTCTCTGCATAAATGCTATATATTATGAAAGTTGATTCAATTACCTATCTTTTCTCTTTTTACTTCATCTTCAAATAAGTTAAGGAAGTACCCCTAATTGTCACCCAACGTAAGAGTTTTCCATTTATTTTAGTATTATGTGGCATCTAAAGTGTCTTTAAAGGAGTCCATGATTGTGCATCAATCCTTGAGATTTTCAAAATTTAGATCCTAGATCATTGAGTATTTTTACTAACTTGAACATAGTTAATATTTCCAAATATAATGTTTAAGATGATTATAGTACCAATTGAGAATATTTCTAAAATAATTTGTGGAATTGTAGACTCCAACAACTTCTTAATCTAAGCTTGCTCACCACATGGATTTGTATTAACATGTGATTTATTTTCATCGCTGGTCCAGGTTCGATTCCCACAGGGGAGTCCTCAGAGTGACATCTATCCCAGGAGTGATCAAAATATAAGTCCCCAACTCCGGCCAAAAAAATCCAGGGGTGTTCTTGTAAAAAAAAAAACAAAAACATGTGATTTATTTTCATGGGAGATTGTTACTGATGGCCAATATTACCTATAAAAGATGAATATAGGCTTGACTACGAAAGTTATTTTGAAAATTGTTCTCATTATTGTATTTTAGTATTTGTGTTATACTTTTTTAAGAGATTAAAACATTATTAAAAAAAGAGATGATTTTGTATATATAAATATAATTTATTTTTTTTAATAGAAGAAATTATTTAATTTATTTTAAATAAAATAAATTTTTTTTTTCATAATCTAAATTTATATTAATTTTAATAAACTATTTAAATAAATATTACTTATCTATACTATTTTAACAACATTTTGAAAAATAATTATTCTTAAATAATTTTAAGTTTAATATATTTACTTAAACCTTTAATTTTTAAACCATTTTAAAAAAATAAGCCATTTGGAATATATATATATATTCTTTATTTCCTTACCACCTTTTCCAAAATTTAATCACTGAATGGAGTTTAAAAGGGTTGTGCACTCGGGCCTTGTTGAGTTTGTGAAAGTCCATATACCCAGTCTAGCAATAATGGGCGAATAACCTTACTTGACGAGGAATAATCAAACCTAAATATTTTGGAATTAAGAAAAATTGAACCAGTGCCCTTATTATTCTTGTTGGTTGCTTCTCATGAATAAAAAGCATCCATTCAATTCATTCCGAGAGAAAGCCCCAGTGCACGATACTCGTTAAACAGACCAGAGAGAGAGAGTGAGGTTGGAAAACGGGAACAGGTGGAGTAAACATATAACATTCACAGGCCTGGAATCACACTTTCTCACACATGCTGGTACCACGTATCATCTATTTGTCCGGCAGAACTACAAAGATAATATTAATTAAAGTGTGAGTTGTCGAACCCCCGTCTAATATGGTATGTTAAAGTCTGTGGGCCGGTCTCAGCAAGGGCATGTTAAAGTCTCTGAGTTGGTCGCAGTAAGGGTAGAGTATTAAATGTTGTAACAGCAGCTTTGTGAGCCATTGGATCTTAAATTAGAATGCAGTATTTAATACTCTATCTCATGTTATATATTTTTCGTTTTCCCTAAAATGCTTTGAGGGGCAGCAGTTGACTGAGCCATCTAAAAGTAAAACACTTTTTCTAAGTATAGGCCAGGATCATCTAAGGGTAAAACACTGTTTAGGTATGGACCTGGAGAGAGCCAAGTATATATATATATATAACTTTTATCTAAAATCAAACATAATTATATTTTATTAATATTTTGTAGATATATGTATGATAATTATATTTTATTAATATTTTGTGGATATATGTATGGGCCATTTTTTATTAACAATAAGTTGTTGTTAGTTATATTCTATATATGAAAATAATATTAAAAGTGTAACTAAAAGAATATATATATAATTTTTGTTTAAAATAAAAAATAATTACATTCTACATATGAATATGATATTAAAAATGTGACTAAGAAAAAAATAGAAAAAATTAACTTCATCTTTTTCTAAAAGTGTCATAAACTTCATATATAAAAAAATATTACAAATGTATTTTGAAAATATCATAATGCATTATAAAACAAGAAATCAAGTTATAAATTAATAAATAATTTATAAATAGGCATAACAAGAATATACTAAATTAACATTTTAACATAGCAAAATTTAATGCATTTACATTAGAGAGAACATTAACACTCTAAAAAATTATAATAAAAAATATTTACTATATGTTATGCTAAACATTGAATATTAAAAAAAAATTAAAATTAATCACTAAAATAATACAAAATCAATTTACAACAAACTCTTTATTCAATATCAACCTTATAAGAAATCAACATAACAAATAACTCAATAACCCATGGGTTAGAGTAATTGACAATAAATAATTGTAATTATAAATTGTAAATACAACGTCATACTTACTTAAGAAAAAAAAACTCATTATAAAAATAATGATAAACAACATTAAAACCAAAGCCACTCATAATACTATGCTTATTCCAATACTTACTCACGAAAATTAAAAAACCATTCATAAGCGTAGACGTATAAGATTCCAAATTATGACAAAATAACGTTCCAAATAAAATAAAAATTGTTTAATAATAACATAAGAGTTTTCCCATTTACATGATAATAAATTGCCTTAATTTAATCCGAGCAATCGTTGGTATTAATGTCCTACAATAGGGGCTTTGCCATTTTTTTTCGAAATTGTTTCATTTCATTGAATGAGAAAGAGAGTGTAGCTGACGATGGAATATATCAAGTTGGAATAGAGAAAAAAAGGTGGTGCAACTTGATTGGTGTAACTGGAAAATTTAGCCGTCCAGGCGAAATCATAGCAGTCTTTTTACAAAGTCTGTGTTGTGAGTCAGGGCCAAAGTCTGTCTACAATCAATGCTGACAATAAAAATAAATAAAAACTCCAGAGAAAAATCAAATTTTCTAAAGTCTGTCTAGACCCAAAATCAAATTTTAGGATAGCCTGTGGCATAGCAATCATTGATGTCACATGTTCATTGTTGGTTGTTGGATCTTAGTATCTTAACATCCAACAATCAGTAATGAATCTGCCATAGACAGCAATTATTTCTTTACGGTTGACTGGTTAATAATCCTCTTTTATGATACATCAGATCTACTTTTTGATTACATATATCAGATCTGAAATGCATTTTGTGGTGAATGTTTTGAATGTTTTGATAACAGTATATGAAGAATCCTTGGATAGAGAGGGAGATAGTTTAAAGATGATGAGAGGATCATGGATGTATTTGAAACTTTTGTATGGATAAGTCTCCTTTGATTTCTAATAGAAATAGCAAGGGACTGTTTTTTCCCTTTACATGAAAAAAAATATCCTCTTTTATGATGTTCTGAATTTGGAATAACCAATTGATGGCAACATCATAGATACCATATTGTGATAGTGGTGATTTTAATGGTAGCTGATATAGGTCGTAGTCTGGTATTAACAGTGATTTAGATGTTTCTCAAGTTATTATTCAAAAAAATTTGTTTTTTTAAATAACGAATATATATTTTTATTTTTATGTCTGATTTTTTTTAACAATGAAAATAATTTTTTGGTTGTATTTTTAAATATACTTATTATTATTTTTGGAGAATCACTGTATTTTGATAAACCAAAGTTTGGTCTCAATAAACATTAACCATCATCATCATCATCATTAAAAAATTGAATTAATAATTTCCATATATTTTTTTCATTTCCATTTCGAAAAGCTATTAATTTAAAAATGGAGTAAGCTACCGACGGGACGATTTTGCCCGGGGCAATCTTCGCGTCGGCACTCCGGTCATCGGCGACCCCTTTCTCCCGGCAATCGTCGCGCCGGCACTCCGGTCACCGGCGACCCCTTTCACCCCGTTGTCCATCCGCCGTTTTACCACCATCTCCATCACTCTGTTTTCCAATTCTCCATTGCACCCCAGATCGCCGTTAATCCTCCGTCTCCCTCCGTCTGTGTCCGAGTCACCGTCGCTGTCCCCACCCGCCTTAGCAATTCAAACCACCATGCCGATTCCCGCCTCTTCTTCAGCGCATCCTGGAGCACGCTCATTCCCCTGTTTGCTTGTTGTTGCCGGGATAGAGTTCCAGGCGGCTCTGGTTCCTTCTGTTCGTGTCAATCTATGGGATTCTAATCTGTTCTTTGAGAAGGAGTAGCCCAACTCGCAGTAGGGAAGATCTTATCGTCTTTTCAGTACCTCTTGTTCGTGTCAATCTATGGGATTCTAATCTGTTCTTTGAGAAGGAGTAGCCCAACTCGCAGTAGGGAAGATCTTATCGTCTTTTCAGTACCTCTTGGCACCGAGCTCTATTTCCGTGTCTCGAGAAAGCAAGCGCAGGTCTTCTCGGGGAGGCGGATACCCGGCAAGGGCGACCTCTCACCTTACCTTTCCCATATCGTTGGTTTTCTCCCTGCCCAGCATTTCTTGGGTAGGGTTAACACTAGATAAGAAACTGGTAACCATTAGCTACTTTGGGAAGTAGCGTGTGCCGGGCTTGCCTGTTGTAGGTCCTTAATTAAGAAGCAGCCGCCCGTTCTGGCCACCCCTCTCTGCCTCCTTAAACCGTGAAATCAGTGCTCAAATGGCAATGTTGGAAGTAGGAAATGGCAACATAACCAGAGAGGAATACCGATCACATTTCAGCTTGTGGGCTCTGATGAAGGTACTCAGACTTCATTTTCATGTGATACTCTATCATGTCCCATGGTTTTTAAAGTATCTTGTTATACATCACTGGTAGATATTCTCTAAGCAATCTAAAGACCACCCAAACTACCTCAAGTGGAACACCTGGATAAGTGTACAAGATTTTCTTGCACTTTAAAGGACCTGTAAATCTGCCTGCTGCTTTTTGCACACATGTGACACTGGACTGTATACAATATTTGCAGGGAAGATTACATGGAAGAATTTAGCATGAAAAGGATCAGGTGCAAGTAGTAGACATTAGACATCTGTGCTGGAAACCAGAGACAACCCCTGGAAATCTTACATGTATGAAATGTGCCAGGCCCAACTACCAGACTGGACATTTCCAGTGGAATTCTTCTATGCCAGACATGTAAGTCTGATTCACTAAGACCGGGAAGATTGTATTGTATGCTCTTCACAAACATGCCTACACCCAGGATACTTTAAGACTTTCAAAACTTTCCCAAGGTTCTGGCTACTTGTTTGATGTGCTAATAATATAAAACTTGTTAAGAGCCTTCTTGTGCAGTGTACACATGTCAACCAACACGTGATGGCGCCAGGATCCAGGTAGCCTTGATCATTGATATCGGGTATATTCACTTGTTTCTGTGCCCAACTGATGCTTGCAAGCATTGTGAATTCTTTCTGTGCAAGTGAACCAAACTAAACCTCAGCTGAGATCATGACAAATTGAGCACAACATCGGTAGATCTTGCAGTGGAAGCTAAAACAAACTGGTATTCTGAATGTTGCTTTGTTTCATATCAGTAGCTTAGCTTGTTTTGGCATAGAAGAAAGCAATGTATATTTATCTTGAAGAAAAATTCGGACAGCAAATTCTGATCAACAAATTTGTTTCACTGTCTATTTATTAAAAATCTAAAAGAGACGTTGCTTACATCAAGGCCAAGATCGGGACAAGGTCCTTTGCAATACCTTTTCAATTCATCATTGTGCTTCAGCTGCAAGCCAGCAATTTCAGAAAACCTTGCAAGAAATTTGGAAGTTCCGCCACTGCAAATCAAATGGAAGCATTCTCTAATACTAAATAATATTTCCGCACAAAACACCATATATGAAGGAACCAACACAGGGCAAAGGCAAATTTCATATAGAATACGGTATTACCCAGTTGCTCCAATGGCTCTACCCTGACTGACAAGAGAGTGTTCCCGCGTGAGTCTCAAAAATTCCTCCATTCTCCAAGTCTCTGTCCAGATGGACAATTATAAGGAACAAAGGGAATGAGAAATTTCACAGTGCAATTCAAATTCTTTATCATAATTCAGGCCCATCACTTAAATTAGAACACTTCAATTCTAAGGAGCTTTGATGGTAATCAAACTGTTAATAATCACAAATCTCCAGTGACAATAATCTTGTATCTGTTACATTTTCTGCAATCAAAGAACCTAAACAAATTATGCTTCAAAATAATGAATGTGCTTAAGATGCCTGTTTAAGAATGTAATCCAAAGAGAGAGCAGATCACATTCCCTCATTAACCAATTTATGCATAGATGGTATACTTCGGCCATTCTAAATACTTCTCTTTTCTGAATAGCATTTGAAGATTGCAAACCATCGGACAAACGGAGTGAGAAATAGAAGATGCTGTAAACATGGACATTACTTTATGTAGCTGAGAATCGACAAGACTACATCACAAATGATGCCCCTTGTCTAAGTCCCGAGGGTTAGCTCAAGGAGTCTAGAACCAGAAATGGATCCTCTCAAAGTTGGAAGGACACTGGTTTGACTCAGTTCATTCTCTCAGGGTTGGTGCTGTAACCCACTCTGATAGTTTACCCCAGTTACCCATCTGTTCATCACATGGAAGTAGCCACTAGCCAGAGGGTTTTCCACAAGGTTTTCCTTGGAAAAAAAGTGATGCTCCTTGTATATGGGTATCATCTAAAGTGGCTCTAAAAATAAATCAAACAAATTAAATGTCCATGCACATTTCTTCAAACCTTACTAAAATACCATTGTTGTTATGTTTTTTACTTGCAGAGATTATACTCTCTCACAGCAAATGATTATATTATCTACAATATTGAATACATTCATCCTAAAAGTTGGTGTCTACTTTCGTTTCTTATGTTTCTTGAGAATATTGAAATGCAGTTTGAAATTATCTTAAATCAGGGACGCAATAGACATGAGTACACAGTTACACTCTTTATAGCACTATATGGGTATCATCTAAAGTGGTATCATTCAACTTTGCTCCTTGTATATGGGTATCATCTAAAGTGGCTCTAAAAATAAATCAAACAAATTAAATGTCCATGCACATTTCTTCAAACCTTACTAAAATACCATTGTTGTTATGT
>LPNX011195969.1:0-11594 GCA_001517045.1 Pseudotsuga menziesii
GTTGGTAACCCCCAGACCTAGGTTATTAGGTGAATTATCCATTACAACAGAACTGGCGACTCCACTGGGGAAGCCAAGTCTGCTTTAGGTCTTTTTCTATTGTCCTGACCAGTAATTGCTCGAAGTCTTGTTTGTGATCTTTTGTCCTCCTTTCTTACATACTTACAGCATTTGAAAGTCTTGGTTTTTCTCTGTTTTCTGAGAAATTTTTATACCCATGCACGGGTTGTCTGTCTAGACAGTCGCGTATGCTGAGTTGAATTCGCGGGTTGTCATATAGAACAGTCGCATATCATTCGCGACCTACTCTACTACACAGTCGCGTATGCTCCTGAAAACTGTGATTTTTGTGTTGAAGTTTGCTTGTTCTTTGGCCTTCTATAAGTTATTTTTTCGGTTAAGACTTTCTTTAAGAGTGTTGTATAGTTGTCTGAGTATATCAGGTGATCACATATTAGTGCTTTTCGAAGCCCTTGGGTTATTTTTACTTGTTTTTATTTACTGTATGCATCTTGAAACTTTCTGGCCTGTTTGGGTTGTTCGTGTGAGTGCCTGAGTCTAGATCAGTGATCAGGGTCTTAGACTCTGTCTTTCCAGTCTGATTTCTGTCAATTATTGGTTTGCACCTGCTTGTTTAAAAGTCTGCAGTGATTTCTTGATCATTGTCTGCACCCAATTTGAGGTCTTAGTCTGCTTTCTTGCTGTCCTTTGTTCCTGTATGCCTGTTAGTTTCAGTTTGTGTATTTTTTACAGTTTATAAGTGTCAAGTTTACTCAAGCATTGCATGTACCCATGCATAGTAGTTTTTTGAGCATTTTTTAAAGTGGAAAAACAAAACATAGTTATCTTTTGCATTGTAATTTTTGCATAAAGTAGTGTTTGATTTTCAGTTTAAAGAATTTTTATCTCAGAAAAATACAAAAACATATAGGCTTAGTTTCTCTTATTTAGTGCTGTTAGTTCATCAACATATTTGAAAAAATGAAAAGAAGTTTATTTTATAGTGTGAGATTGCTTTAGATGCACCTTTATTTCATCTATTTTCTGCTGAGTCAAAACACCATACAGTCCATCACTACCACTTCCTTTGAGTAAAGAACAGCCCTTAAAATTAACGCTTAAATTTAAAATCTATTAGTAAGTTTTTATTTTTAGTGCCTTCCACCTACTAGCTTAGGCTAGGTTTGTGGGCTAGGGAGTGTAAAATTCCCACAAACTATAAACTCAAACGTAGTGGGCCATTCATTAGGTAAATCCTTGGTTCTACCGCTGTATCTGGGAAGCTCCTCTCAAACGGGAGTTAAGCACGAGGCCGCGTGGAGGCTTGGACAGAGGGGATAACCCCCCAGATCCTTGTCAAAAAGTAACCCAGGAATTTTGCGCATCTGAGGATTCTGTCTAGGCAGAATTTTGGGCTCAGCTACCCTGCTCATGCTTACGAGACCAGCTTGTGACCGTCCCCCCAGACAGTAGGTATTGTCAAGGTAGCCTTTAGTCTCTTGTCTTTTAGGGCTCATACACAGGTAAACCGGAAGGTTATTTCTGGTTGACCTTGAACGGACTTGGAAGGTAACCCTTGTGGAAAGTGCAGGAGGGCGGTTGGGTGATTCCTCTGCTTGTGCCTGAGAACCCCTCAAGGACGCCAAGTAACTGTTCATCATCCTTCTTCTGGAAGGTATATCTTTATAGCCTGTTTTGCTTGCTTGAGACTCTAGGATCTTTTTGGTGTATGCTCTGTGGATTTGCTTGTGATTAGTCTGACCTTAGGGTGTGGTTTGTTTCAGTCTTAATTCTGGAGGACCAACTGCATAGAAGGTCAAGAAGGTTGAGAAACCTTCCTCCTCTCACACCACTGGAACCTCCACCTTTACCCCAAAGGAGGAGATTAAGCACAGGTGGTTCTTTTGAACCGGTAGGAACTAGTGAGGTTCTTGGTGAACCTGAGTTAATAGCTAACCGCTTTGATTTAGACACAGTTGAGATAGAAGAGCTGCAAGCTGACGAGCTTGCAAGAGATTATAATCCTCCCTTGACTGATTTGAACGATCCAGTGATCGTGCAGGTTAGATCCTTTAGTTCACCAGTACTAGGTGTACCTGTAGGTAGAGGCATGTCTTCTGAAAGAGAAAGTTCATTTTTTTTCACCTCAACCCTTCCGGTTGAAGGGGTACTACCTCCCCCGGTTAGTACCCCTAGATATAATTTACCTTCCATACCCCTAACTCCAGCAAGCAGGGTGGTCCAACCACCTGTTTACTCAAACATTGGAAGTATGTCTGGTGATATGGCTACTGGGATTCCCAGTATACCTACAATACCTTCTTCTTTCCCTTACCCTACCCATAGTGGTCCGGTGGTATCCTCGGCCTTCGTCCAAGGATTCCCTTGGAATGGGGGGCACATACCCCCATCCAATATGTACGTAGGTCCACCTCCTTCATATGTAGGAGTGCAGTTTGGAGCCAACACCTCTTATGGGAAAAGCTTCCAAAAACCTATTTCAACCCCATATATGAGCTCTCCCTTCTCCTTGTTTAGTGGAGGGATACCAGCTCCAGTATTTCAGACCCCAGCTTCTATGGGGATGGGCCGACCTACTTATACTGCACCCCCCACCCAAAATCCGGTGGCCTATGGATGGAACCTGTTCCAAAGCAACCTTTCCACTTCAATACCGATGTCAGGGGGCAACCCTACTTTTACTTATGGGAATGTGGGGGCAAGTCCCTCTAATACCCAAGCTAGCACATCTAGTGCATCGGTTAGTCCAAAACTTCCCTTTCTGGCAACTTTGAACTTGCCAGATTTATCAAAATTGATGAACGATCCGGTGAGGCATGACCCCTTGTGGCCACCTGTTCCCACCAAACTGCCTTCGGACATCCCTAAGTTCGAAGGTAAGGCTGGTGAAGATCCGGGGGCACATGCCACCACCTTTCACTTATGGTGTTCTTCCAACTCATTGAATGAAGATTCAGTGAGACTGAGGCTATTCCAGAGGAATCTTACTGGCACTGCAGCAAAATGGTACATTGAGTTTCCTTCTGCTGCTTTTAGTAGTTTCTGGGATTTGGTGAGTGCTTTCCTCAGCCACTTTCAGCTTCCAATTCGTTACGATTTCAGAATGGACTTGTTGTCCACCTTTAGACAAAATAAGGCAACCCACATCTCAGATCATATCCAAGAGTGGAGGAGGCGAAAGAGCCTTATTAAAGCTACCATCCCTCCTGAGTTTTTATTAGAATGGTTCCTTAAATCTTTATTACCCTATATATCTAAGGATGTTTCTACATCAGGAGTGACTAGTGAGGAAGAAGCCATACTCAGGGCCCAGCAGTTAGACTTGATTTACTCACAGTCTGGGATCTTATACGAGATCATCCCTGAGGCACCAAGGCCTTCTCATGAGGCCAAGAAACCCAAGCCTGGACCCCATGCCGATGGTGTGGTTGGGTCCGTCAGTTCTCCCACTGTAGAGTCTTTGACAAAACAAATTCAACAATTGTCTGTCAAACAGTCTGCAGCGGAGGCAGCAAAGGCTGCCCCCTCTTCCCAAAATGCAAATTTATTTGCTCAATCTTTTCAAAAGGGCAATCAGCAGCCCGGCAGTAAGAAGAAGAAGGGCAAAAAAGGAGAGGGAAACCAAAACCAAAACAAGCCCAAGCCCGCAAACAATGCTGATGGGGGAAAGAAAGATAAAAAGAAAGTCAAGTTTCCTTGTAAGTTGTGCCAGGGAGACCATTTGACCCACCTTTGTCCCCTCATGGAACAAGCTCAGAAGCTGTTAAAAAACCAACCAACAGCTGTCCTAAAAGATCCATTTCCCCAAGGACAGAATTCTGCGTCAGCTTCTACTGTAGCAGGGAGCAACCAAGCTGCTCCTGACCCTAATTATATCAACATGGTTAGATCCTCTACTTTGTTGCAAACCAGGAACAAGAACTATGAGAAGGAGAAGGAGACCGAGGAGAAGGGTAAAGCTGTAGCTGAACCTTCCAATCCTCTTAATATAGAGAAACCATTGGAAATAATGCCAAAGATACCCAAAGGTGTCTTTAAGAAGACTTTGCATAATTCCAATAGGGCTGCTTCCAACTACTCAGTAGTTGAATATCTAGCTCAAACCCCATGTGCAATGTCTGCTTTGGAGGTGCTTTAGAGTTGTCCCACCCAGCGGGATGCCCTTTTAGCGGCTCTAGGTAGTATGGACTCTTCGAGTCTCACGGCGAAGCTTTGTTTGTCTGATGTCAAAATTCGCCTTCCTTACCATGTAGCCCTATCCATAGATGTTGTCCATGGTGGTAATACCATTGGACGAGCTGTTGTGGATGAGGGAGCCTCTACTTGTGTCATGTCCCTGGCATGCTGGAGAGCTCTAGGATCCCCAGAGCTGGTCCCATCTTCCACTTTACTTACTGCTTTCGATGGAAGGTCTTTCCATCCACATGGTATCTTGCCAGCTTTCGAGATTAAGTTGGCAGGCAAAGTAGTCTCTGTTGAAGTTGAAGTGATTGATGCTCCCTTGGACTATAATTTGCTTTTGGGGAGGAATTGGACTTATGCAATGACTGCTGTTGCATCGGCTATTCTTCGTGAGGTGGTATTCCCACATGAGGGCAAGTTGGTTACTGTTGACCAACTTGATTTTACTCGAAAGGGCCGTTTAGAGTCTAAAGATTCCAATATACCATTGGTTAATCAGGCCAAGCTTGCTCAGAGCTTTGGGGCTGGATTGTATTCATCTTTGATGGGCACATTTGACATCCCAGCCCCGGTTTACTATATCAGTTCCACTAGTGTGGGGAATTCCATCACTTCTGTGGTGGATAGGACTGATCCTTGGGTTCTCCCAACCCCCCAGGAACTGGAAGTGCCCTTATCAGCGGTGGAAGTGGCATATCAAGCTATTACCCAAGCTACTGCTGATCCTATTCCAGATCCTCTTTCAGTCTCGGATGATCTGGAAGAAGTCTATATGCCTGCATGGGCAGAGAACTCTTTACATTCCATCGATTTCTTAGAAACTATTTTACCTTCTGATGAAGCCATTCTGGAAGCTATGTGTGGACTTGAGAAGATATGTGAGGATCTTCATCACCGGTCTTATTTCCTTCCAGAGCTAAGCAAGATTGAAAACCAAGAGTTTCATGTGAGACTGCCTGGGGATGTTGATGTACCTGTGAACCCTTTTCCTAGGGAAGGGGTGTTTGCCGAGGGGAATATGGCAAACATTTCCGCTACTATACGAATCAACATTTCCGTCAATCCAGATGTCATGGAAAACATCTATATAGGAGCAAACTGCTCTCTAGAGGAGATTGCTATCTATACTGCCCTTTTCAAGGAATTCCGCGATATCTTTGCCTGGTCATATGAGGAGATGCCAGGCATTGATCCATCTATTTTCCAACATGAGATCCGTACTTACCCTGATGCCAAACCAGTTCGACAGAAATTACGCTCTGTGAACCTGCGTAAAGCGGCGGCTATAAAGGCAGAGGTTGAGAAGCTCTTGAAAGCTAGTTTTATATATCCTATTGCTTTGACTGAGTGGGTGTCCAACCCAGTTCCTGTTGACAAAAAGCAAGGGACTATTCGCGTCTGTACTGACTTTCGAGACCTTAACAAAGCTTGTCCCAAGGACAATTACCCCACACCATTCATTGATCAGATCATTGATGCATGTGCGGGGAGTGAAGTCTTTTCTTTTATGGATGGTTTTTCCGGCTACAATCAAATCCAAATCAAACCGATGGACCAACATAAAATTGCTTTTATTTTCCCTTGGGGTACATTCGCTTATAGAAAAATGCCCTTTGGATTGAAAAATGCAGGGGCAACCTTTCAAAGAGCCATGAACTTTGCTTTTCATGATATAAAAGCCATTGTCGAGCCTTACCTAGATGATATACCTGCACATTCTCACAAGAGGATCCAGCATCCTGATCATTTGAGGTTGATTTTTGAGAGATGCAGATACTACAAAATTTGCTTGAATCCCCACAAGTGCGTTTTCTGCGTCGAGTCAGGGAGACTACTAGGATTCATTGTTTCAAGCAGGGGCATTCAGGTGGATCCCCTAAAAGTTGAGGCCATTGTAAATCTGCCTCCTCCTCGCACACTCAGGCAACTTCAGAGTCTACAAGGAAAGTCTAACTTTCTTCGACGTTTCATCGTTAATTATGCCAAGATCACGAAAGGTTTCATGCGCCTGCTCAAACAGGACACCCCATTTGTATGGGATGAAGCTACACAACTCGCGTTCAGGCATTGAAAAAATCCTTGTTGTCGGCTCCTTTATTGCGCCTGCCAGACTATTCTAGGGACTTTATAGTGTATCTGGCTGCATCGGAGTTGACCATTGGAGTAGTGCTAGTTCAAGAAAACGACAAGCTCATTGAGCATGTTGTGTATTATCTTAGCCGTGCTTTGGTTGGGCCTGAGCTTAAGTACTCTCACGTCGAGAAGTTAGCCTTAGCGGTTGTCTATGCTGTACAGAGGTTACGACACTACATCTTACTGAGGACCACTACTGTAGTGGCAGATGTAAACCCTTTCCAATATGTTTTATCCCGACGCATTGTTGGGGGAAAATTCAACAAGTGGATAGTCATTCTCCAAGAGTTTGACTTAGTTTTCCAATCTGCTAAATCCAAAAAGTCCTTAGTGTTTGCTGAGCTTATAGCAGAATTCCCTACGAAAGGCGATGTAGTGATTCAAGATGACTCATTCCCAGATGAGCACATCTTCCTTATAGCCACCTCTAATCCTTGGTATGGAGATATTCTCATATATCTCCAGACTTCGAAGTGTCCTGCCCCTTACTCTAGGGAAGACCGACGTAAGTTAAGACTTCATGCTAAAAACTACCTCATAATAGGAGATACTTTATATCGAAGAGGGGTAGATTATGTCTTGCGTCGCTGCCTTACTCATGAGGAAGCGGAGATTGTCCTAAATGATTCTCACAATGGAGCATGTGGGGGTCATTTATCTGGGTTAGCAACGGCCCAGAAAATCTTACGTGCCAGTTATTTCTGGCCCTCAATCTTTAAAGATTGTGTGGAAGCAGTAAAGCGTTGTCACCCTTGTCAGCTATTCACCAGAAAGATGCGGTCGCATCCTGCTGCTTTGTTTCCCGGTGTCTCGATAGGCCCCTTCATGAAGTGGAGGATTGATTATATGACATGCAACCCAGCCTCGGCTGGGGGGCACAAATACATCATTGTCGCTGTCGACTATTTCACAAAATGGGCAGAGGCAATGCCTACCTTTGAGGAGGATGGGGAAATAGCAGCTTTCTTCGTTTTCAATCAGATTATTGCTAGGTTCGGTATTCCAAAGGTGATTGTCACTGACCATGGCAGTCATTTCCAAAATAACATGATGACAAAACTGACCACCATGCTCGGATTTTGACAAGAATACTCTTCTCCCTATTATCCGCAAGCAAATGGTCAGGTTGAGGCTGTGAATAAGACTTTAAAGACCATTCTTAAACGTACTATTAATACAGCCCGCTCCAATTGGCATATTATGTTATACCCTGCTCTTTGGGCTTATCGAACCAATGTCAAAACTGCTATGGGTTTTTCCCCCTTCCAACTCGTTCACGGGGTGGAAGCTATTACTCCGATTGAATGCGAAATCCCATATTTACAGATAGCTATTCATGTGCTTCCTGATATGAATGAGCTTGAAGAACGGTTGTTACACTTAGAACACCTTGATGAGCAGCGTAGAGATGCGCTGACCGCGAACCAGGCTCACAAGAATAGGGTTAAATCTCAATACGATAAATCGGTCAAGCCTAGAATTTTCTCTGAAGGGGAACTTGTCTTGCTCTGGGACCAAGATAAAGAACCCCTGGGGGCAGGTAAGTTAAAGGCCATGTGGTTAGGACCCTATGTCGTATCTAAATTTTTGAGTAAAGGCGCATATGAATTAATGGATTATGATGGGAATAACCTGCCTGAGCCCAGAAATGTGCTCTACCTGAAGAAGTACTACGCTTAGGCATAGCACTTTTTCTTGTATATTAGTGTATGTATTTTATGTACATTAGGTTGTCAGTTTTGTTTTTTATACGATTTGCTGGTGGTTGCAGATGTCTTCCGGAATGTATGTAGGTTTCGCTGATGGCGCCAGCTGTCACACTTGTAACCTGGCTTCGGCAGCATGGGTTATCTATTCTCCCACAGGACAGCTTGTTACCGCAGGAGGTGCTTGCTTAGGTCCTGCCTCTAATAATGTTGCTGAATATAGGGCGGTTATTGAGCTTTTATGGGACGCTTTGTCACGTGGTATTACCCAGCTTGAGGTCCATTTGGATTCCCAATTGGTTGTTTCCCAGCTCAACCAAGCTTATCAGGTACGAAACCCTACATTGTTACGTCAGTTCATGAGAATTCGTTCATTGGAAAGGCATTTTGAAGTTATTACTTTTAATCATATTCCGAGGAGCCAAAATTCATTATCTGATGCATATGCGAATTACATTTTAGATTGGCATCTCACACATAATTCATAAAATATACAGCACACATGTAAAAAACATTTGTAAATAAACTGACAGCCAAAAACTCATATATATATATGTAAATATCTGTTCATACATAGGATAGGTCAAGTCTGATCCGTAGATCCCAAAATATATAAATATATACAAAGTGTGGATCATCATCCATCAAAATGTCCTAAATCTATGTCTGGCCGCCATGGCCGCTGGGACCTGGCTGGTCCCCGTGATGTCTGCGCCTCCTGGCTTCCTCAGCCTCCTCGGCCTCGGTAGCCTCCACCGCCTCTCTATACACCAATACTGCCCTAGCTACCTGTCTGAAAAGACGTAGCCAGGCTGATGGAACTCCTACTACAAACTCCTGCATGGCTGCAGGGAGATGCTCTATGCGTATGGTGGGTACTCGCTCGGTAAGCCTGGTCAGCTTTGCCTCGAGTACCTGGATCAGCCCAGGATCTCCTCCTGCTCCTGCTACATGACGTACAAAGGTGCGCGGGTGCCTTGCGGGGCGGACCAGTCCAATATCTGCATTTTGACATATGAGTTAGGATTAGACTTGTACATATGTATATATATTATATCATTGGAAAATTCATAAAAATTTAATAATGATAAAAATTTAAAAAGACTTACCCATCTCTCCCCATGCTCCTCCTGGAGGGAGGACTAGATCTGGATCACCTCGGAAATCTAATCCGGCATATGGAAACTGCTCCAATGATGGCACCTGTCGTTCCCACCAGGTATAGAAATCATCATCATACATACTCTGTACTATGTCACCTCCTCCTTGACAGAGGAAGATGTCACCCGACCTGCTCAGCCTCGGCTGATGTGGATGTCTGATCTCTAAGGGTATCGCAGGGCTCATGGCTGGAACCCTCTCAAAGAAGAACGCAACCAAGATACTCGCATATCCGAAGTTCTTGCGTCTTCCTCTCCTACAATCGGACAATTGCCTCTTCATCATGGGGGCAATTCCCGAGCACCAATCATATAGGGTACCTCTAAAGCAATCCACTGCCACTCTCATCTAAGTCCTGGTGGCCAAGTGTAGTCCTGATGACCCTGCAAGTCTGACAATCGTACTGGCTAGTACCTGTAATGTGAAGTCCTGTATATCTGAGATGAGAATGTTGCTGCCCTTTTTCTGAGTTCCCGGCCTGCAGAATACATCCACATAATTCTGAACACTCAGGGGGTCACCACTCCTTCCAGTGCCCTCCAGGTTCACCGGGGCTCCCCGATGTGATAATCCGGTAATAAAATAAAGATCATGAGTGGTAAACTCCAAAGTCTCCCCCTCGATGTTAAACATCCCAAGGTCATGGTCCCAGTAGTTAACCAAGAACTCTAGTATGTGGACATTGGCCCGCATTGGTGATGTGCAAAAGAATTTATACAGCCCACTATTCCGTAAAGCTTGAATGGTAGGCGGGCTTTGGAATGCCGCTTGGTCCATCATCTCATGTTCTCGTTCCCTCCACTCCAGCACCATGATGTTCTGACAAAAAACACATAGTTTAATTCAGTAATTCATCAAAAAAATTTAGAAATTTGAACTCTTTTTCATGCTTTTGTTCGTAGCGCAGTATGCGCGACTGTCCATTGGGACAGGTCGCGCATCATACGCAACTTCCATATGCAGTAACCCGCGCATCAACCACGTATGCGCGACTCTTATACATGGTAACCCGCGTATGCCCTCTGCCATTTTTTATATTGATGAATTCAATTGAATTAACCTTCAAATTAAAAATTTGTTTGGATGAAATTAAAGAGCACTGGGTGTAGATTTACCTGCAACTGACGGATCTGAATTCCACCGGTCCAATTGTCCACAATGAGTGATCAAAGATAGAGGGTAAAATTGTCCTTTTTGGCTCAAAAAGTGAAATGGTATGAAATGTTTCAATTTTCAAACTATTAATAGAAATAAAATTTTGTAAAGTGGGTCTTTTTCTATAGTTTGAAATGCTGATTGACTAATACCATCATTTTTGTGCCTTGGAACAGGTTTACTTATTATTTCAAAGTGTTGATGCTTCTATAGGGTGGTTTTTGCTCTTTCCAACATATGTTGGCAACTTATTATCCACATTAACCTTAGTATACAACATTTTGCCACGGACTATGGTATTCTAAGCCATTAGTCCCTTGTCTCTACCATTGTTCTTCCGTGGCTAGGATCCCTATTTCATGAGTATCATCCTTATATGCCATTGCCAGCCTTTGATACTCATTTCCGTCACTGTTTCAGGCCCAGGGGTTTCCTCATAACTATTTTTCACGCCAAATAGAGCTTCATATGAATCTCTCTTTACAAGCTATCCCGTTATAGGACTCCCCACCTTATGGAGTTTCTTTAGGCCTAGGTCTGACTCCTTAAAAATAGACTTGACTGCCGAGTTATCTCGTCTGTTCAAGATCGTTAAGAATATGTGAACGGGCATTCGCATGGTGGTAGGTTATCTCTTTCTCGGCCCATGCGGAATAGTACAAGAAAGGATCACTCTCTTTTCTTTGGAATTGAGAAGAGTATTATCAGGTATAGGTTTATCACTTTTCCGGACCTGAGGGACTAAATTTATGGAAAAGGAACACCCGGTTTGAGCTTACTTTTTCTTTTTCGTGCTTTGGACCCAAACATGAAAAAGATTCCGAGTGTACTTTGTGTCTTTGTCATGCTCGTTAAACACTAAAGAACAAAGCAATGAGTTTATTGTTGTAAGCCCCATTTCTCATAACCAAATGGATCTTTCCGAGTGATCTTGCTTTCCTTCACACTCGTAAAACTCAAGCTATTTATATGCTGTTATTGAAGGAGCGTTGGGTAGGTGGTAATTTAACCTTTTTCGGACCTTCCTGACTAAGTACGAAAAAGGTTCACCTTTTCTTCTTCGGAAGTTAAGAGAGTTCTTTTGAGGCTTGTTTTATACTTTTTCGGACTTAAGAGACTAAATTGGACGAAAAAAGACCCCCCCTGGAGTCTTCTTTGGCGTTTTCAGACTCTCTAAATATGAAAGCACCAAGCGAGCATGTACTAGTTCGGGCTCGTTAAATCCACGGATCAGTG
>LPNX011195969.1:14218-52830 GCA_001517045.1 Pseudotsuga menziesii
TACAGAGGGGATAACCCCCAAAATCCTTGTCAAAACGTAACCCAGGAATTTTGCGCATCTGAGGATTCTGTCTAGGCATAATTTCGGGCTCAGCTACCCTGCTCATGCGTACGAGACCGGCTTGCGACTGTCCCCCCAGATAGTAGGTATTGTCAAGGTAGCCTTTAGTCTCTTGTCTTTTAGGGCTCATACACAGGTAAACCAGAAGGTTATTTCTGGTTGACCTTGAACGGACTTGGAAGGTAACCCTTGTGTAAAGTGTAGGAGGGCCGTTGGGTGATTCCTCTGCTTGTGCCTGAGAACCCCTCAAGGATGCCAAGTAACTGTTCATCAGCCTTCTTCTGGAAGGTATATCTTTATAGCCTGTTTTGCTTGCTTGAGACTCTAGGATCTTTTTGGTGTATGCTCTGTGGATTTGCTTGTGATTAGTCTGACCTTAGGGTGTGGTTTGTTTGAGTCTTAATTCTGGAGGACCAACTGCATAGAAGGTCAAGAAGGTTGAGAAACCTTCCTCCTCTCACACCACTGGAACCTCCACCTTTACCCCAAAGGAGGAGATTAAGCACAGGCGGTTCTTTTGAACCGGTCGGAACTAGTGAGGTTCTTGGCGAACCTGAGTTAATAGCTAACCACTTTGATTTAGACACAGTTGAGATAGAAGAGTTGTAAGATGACGAGCTTGCAAGACATTATAATCCTCCCTTGACTGATTTGAACGATCCAGTGATCGTGAAGGTTAGATCCTTTAGTTCACCAGTACTAGGTGTAGCTGTAGGTAGAGGCATGTCTTCTGAAGGAGAAAGTTCATTTGTTTTCACCTCAACCCTTCCGGTTGAAGGGGTACTACCTCCCCTGGTTAGTACCCCTAGATCTAATTTACCTTCCATACACGTAACTCCAGCAAGCAGGGTGGTCCAACCACCTGTTTACTCAAACATTGGAAGTATGTCTGGTGATATGGCTACTGGGATTCCCAGTATACCTACAATACCTTCTTCTTTCCCTTACCCTACCCACAGTGGTTCGGTGAGATCCTCAGCCTTCGTCCAAGGATTCCCTTGGAATGGGGGGCACATACCCCCATCCAATCCATACGTAGGTCCACCTCCTTCATATGTAGGAATGCAGTTTGGAGCCAACACCTCTTATGGGCAAAGCTTCCAAACACCTATTTCAACCCCATATACGAGCTCTCCCTTCTCCTTGTTTAGTGGAGGGATACCAGCTCCAGTCTTTCAGAACCCAGCTTCTATGGGAATGGGCTGACCTACTTATACTGCACCCCCCACCCAAAATTCGGTGGCCTATGGATGGAACCTATTCCAAAGAAACCTTTCCACTTCAATACCAATGTCAGGGGGCAACCCTAATTTTACTTATGGGAATGTGGGGCAAGTCCCTCTAATACCCAAGCTAGCACATCTAGTGCATCGGTTAGGCCAAAACTTCCCTTTCTGGCAAATTTGAACTTGCCAAATTTATCAAAATTGATGAACGATCCAGTGAGGCATGACCCCTTGTGGCCACCTGTTCCCACCAAACTTTCTTCGGACATCCCTAAGTTCGAAGGTAAGGCTGGTGAAGATCCGGGGGCACATGCCACCACCTTTCACTTATGGTGTTCTTCCAACTCATTGAATGAAGATTTAGTGAGACTGAGGCTATTCCAGAGGACTCTTACTGGCACTGCAGCAAAATGGTACATTGAGTTTCCTTCTACTGCTTTTAGTAGTTTCTGGGATTTGGTGAGTGCTTTCCTCAGCCACTTTCAGCTTCCAGTTCGTTACAATTTTGGAACGGACTTGTTTTCCACCTTTAGAAAAAATAAGGCAACCCACATCTCGGATAATATCCAAGAGTGGAGGAGGCGAAAGAGCCTTATTAAAGCTACCATCCCTCCTGAGTTTTTATTAGAACGGTTCCTTAAATCTTTATTACCCTATATATCTAAGGATGTTTCTACATCAGGAGTGACTAGTGAGGAAGAAGCCATACTCAGGGCCCAGCAGTTAGACTTGATTTACTCACAGTCTGGGATCTTATACGAGATCATCCTTGAGGCACCAAGGCCTTCTCATGAGGCCGAGAAACCCAAGCTTGGACCCCATGCCGATGGTGTGGTTGGGTCCGTCAGTTCTCCCACTGTAGAGTCTTTGACAAAACAAATTCAACAATTGTCTGTCAAACAGTCTGCAGCGGAGGCAGCAAAGGCTGCCCCCTCTTCCCAAAATGCAAATGTATTTGCTCAATCTTCTCAAAAGGGCAATCAACAGCCCGACGGTAAGAAGAAGAAGGGCAAAAAAGGAGAGGGAAACCAAAACCAAAACAAGCCCAAGCCCGCAAACAATGCTGATGGGGGCAAGAAAGATAAAAAGAAAGTCAAGTTTCCTTGTAAGTTGTGCCAGGGAGACCATTTGACCCACCTTTGTCCCCTCATGGAACAAGCTCAGAAGCTGTTAAAAACCCAACCAACAGCTGTCCTAAAGGATCCATTTCCCCAAGGACAGAATTCTGCGTCAGCTTCTACTGTAGCAGGGAGTAGTCAAGCTGCTCCTGACCCTAATTATATCAACATGGTTAGATCCTCTACTTTGTTGCAAACCAAGAACAAGAACTATGAGAAGGAGAAGGAGACCGAGGAGAAGGGTAAAGCTAGCTAACCTTCCAATCCTCTTACTATAGAGAAACCATTGGAAATAATGCCAAAGATACCCAAAGGTGTCTTTAAGAAGACTTTGCATAATCCCAATAGGGCTGCTTCCAACTACTCAGTAGTTGAAGATCTAGCTCAAACCCCATGTGCAATGTCTGCTTTGGAGGTGCTTCAGAGTTGTCTCGCCCAGCGGGATGCCCTTTTAGCGGCTCTAGGTAGTATGGAATCTTCGAGTCTCATGGCGAAGCTTTGTTTGTCTGATGTCAAAATTCACCTTCCTTACCATGTAGCCCTATCCATAGATGTTGTCCATGGTGGTAAGACCATTGGACGAGCTGTTGTGGATGAGGGAGCCTCTACTTGTGTCATGTCTCTGGCATGCTGGAAAGCTCTAGGATCCCCAGAGCTGGTCCCATCAACCACTTTACTTACTGCTTTTGATGGAAGGTCTTTCCGTCCACATGGTATCTTGCCAGATTTTGAAATTAAGTTGGCAGGAAAAGCAGTCTCTGTTGAAGCTAAAGTGATTGATGCTCCCTTGGACTATAATTTGCTTTTGGGGAGGAATTGGACTTATGCAATGACTGCTGTTGCATCGGCTGTTCGTCGTGTCGTGGTATTCCCACATGAGGGAAAGTTGGTTACTGTTGACCAACTTGATTTTACTCGAAAGGGCCGTTTAGAGTCTAAAGATTCCAATATACCATTGGTTGATCAGGCCAAGCCTGCTCAGAGCTTGGGGGCTAGATTGTATTCATATTTTATGGGCACATTTGACATCCCAGCCCCGGTTAACTATATCGGTTCCACTAGTGTGGGGAATTCCATCACTTCTGTGGTGGATAGGACTGATCCTTGGGTTCTCCCAACCCCCCAGGAACCGGAAGTGCCCTTATCAGCGGTGGAAGTGGCATATCAAGCTACTGCTGATCCTATTCTAGATCCTCTTTCAGTCTCGGATGATCTGGAAGAAGTCTATATGCCTACATGGGCAGAGAACTCTTTACATTCCATCGATTGCTTAGAAACTATTTTACCTTCCGATGAAGCCATTCTGGAAGCTATGTGTGCACGTGAGAAGATATGTGAGGATATTCATCACCGGTCTTATTTCCTTCCAGAGCTAAGCAAGATTGAAAACGAAGAGTTTCATGTGAGACTTCCTGGGGATGTTGATGTACCTGTGAACCCTTTGCCTAGGGAAGGGGTGTTTGCCGAGGGGAATATGGCAAACATTTCCGCTACTATACCAATCAACATTTCCGTCAATCCAGATGTCGTGGAAAACATCTATATAGGAGTGAACTGATCTCCAGAGGAGATTGCTATCTATACTGCCCTTTTCAAGGAATTCGGCAATATCTTTGCCTGGTCATATGAGGAGATGCCAGGCATTGATCCATCTATTGTCCAACATGAGATCCGTACTTACCCTGATGCCAAACCAGTTCGGCAGAAATTACGCCCCGTGAACCTGCGTAAAGCGGCGGCTATAAAGGCAGAGGTTGAGAAGCTCTTGAAAGCTGGTTTTATATATCCTATTGATTTGACTGAGTGGGTGTCCAACCCAGTTCCTGTTGATAAAAAGCAAGGGACTATTCATGTCTGTACTGACTTTCGAGACCTTAACAAAGCTTGTCCCAAGGACAATTACCCCACACCATTCATTGATCAGATCATTGATGCATGTGCGGGGAGTGAAGTCTTTTCTTTTATGGATGGTTTTTCCGGCTACAATCAAATCCAAATCAAACCGGAAGACCAACATAAAACTGCTTTTATTTGCCCTTGGGGTACATTCGCTTATAGAAAAATTCCCTTTGGATTGAAAAATGCAGGGGAAACCTTTCAAAGAGCCATGAACTTTGCTTTTCACGATATAAAAGCCATTGTCGAGCCTTACCTAGATGATCTACCTGCACATTCTCGGAAGAGGATCTAGCATCCTGATCATTTGAGGTTGATTTTTGAGAGATGCAGATACTACAAAATTTGCTTGAATCCCCACAAGTGCATTTTCTGCGTCGATTCAGGGAGACTACTAGGATTCATTGTTTCAAGCAGGGGCATTCAGGTGGATCCCCTAAAAGTTGAGGCCATTGTAAATCTACCTCCTCCTTGCACACTCAGGCAACTTCAGAGTCTACAAGGAAAGTCTAACTTCCTTCGACGTTTCATCGTTAATTATGCCAAGATCACAAAAGGTTTCATGGACCTGCTCAAACAGGACACCCCATTTGTATGGGATGAAGCTGCACAACTTGCGTTCGAGGCATTGAAAAAATACTTGTTATCGGCTCCTTTATTGCGCCCGCCAGACTAGTCTAGGGACTTTATATTGTATCTGGCTGCATCGGAGTCCACCATTTGAGTAGTGCTAGTTCAGAAAAATGACAAGCTCGTTGAGCATGTTGTGTATTATCTTAGCCGTGCTTTGGTTGGGCCTGAGCTTAAGTACTCTCACGTCGAGAAGTTAGCCTTAGCGGCTGTCTATGCTGTACAGAGGTTACGACACTACATCTTACTGAGGACCACTACTGTAGTGGCGAATGTAAACCCTTTCCAATATGTTTTATCCCGACGCATTGTTGGGGGAAAATTCAATAAGTGGATAGTCATTCTCCAAGAGTTTGACTTAGTTTTCCAATCCGCTAAATCCAAAAAGTCCTTAGTGTTTGCAGAGCTTATAGCAGAATTCCCTACGGAATACGATGTAGTGATTCAATATGACTCATTCCCAGATGAGCACATCTTCCTTATAGCCACCTCTGATCCTTGGTACGGAGATATTCTCATATATCTCCAGACTTCGAAGTGTCCTACCGCTTACTCTAGGGAAGACCGACGTAAGTTAAGACTTCATGCTAAAAACTACCTCATAATAGGAGATACTTTATATCGAAGAGGGGTAGATTCTGTCTTGCGTTGCTGCCTTACTCATGACGAAGCGGAGATTGTCCTAAATGATTCTCACAGTGGAGCATGTGGGGGTCATTTATCTGGGTTAGCAACGACCCAGAAAATCTTACGTGTCGGTTATTTTTGGCCCTCAATCTTTAAAGATTGTGTGGAAGCAGTAAAGCGCTGTCACCCTTGTCAGCTATTCACCAGAAAGATGCGGTCGCATCCTGCTCCTTTGTTTCCCGTTGTCTCGGTAGGCCCCTTCATGAAATGTGGGATTGATTATATGACATGCTACCGAGCCTCGGCTGGGGGGCACAAATACATCATTGTCGTTGTCGACTATTTCACAAAATGGGCAGAGGCAATGCCTACCTTTAAGGAGGATAGGGAAACAACAGCTTTCTTCGTTTTCAATCAGATTATTGCTATGCTCAGTATTCCAAAGGTGATTGTCACTAACCATGGCAGTCATTTCCAAAATAACATGATGACAGAACTGACCACCATGCTCATATTTCGACAAGAACACTCTTCTCCCTATTATCCGAAAGCAAATGGTCAGGTTGAGGCTATGAATAAGACTTTAAAGACCATTCTTAAACGTACTATTAATACAGCCTGCTCCAATTGGCATATTATGTTATACCCTGCTCTTTGGGCTTATCGAACCAATGTCAAAACTGCTACGGGTTTTTCCCCCTTCCAACTCGTTCACGGGGTGGAAGCTATTACTCCGATTGAATGCGAAATCCCATCTTTACAGATAGCTATTCATGTGCTTCCTGATACGACTGAGCTTGAAGAGCGGTTGTTACACTTAGAACACCTTGATGAGCAGCGTAGAGATGTGCTGACCACAAACCAGGCTCACAAGAATAGGGTTAAAGCTCAATACGATAAATCGGTCAAGCCTAGAATTTTCTCTGAAGGGGAAATTGTCTTGCTCTGGGACCAAGATAAAGAACCCCTGGGGGCAAGTAAGTTCAAGGCCATGTGGTTAGGACCCTATGTCGTATCTAAAGTTTTGAATAAAGGCGCATATGAATTAATGGATTATGATGGGAATAAGCTGCCTGAGCCCAAAAATGGGCTCTACCTGAAGAAGTACTATGCTTAGGCATAGCACTTTTTCTTGTATATTAGTGTATGTAGTTTATGTACATTAGGTTGTCAGTTTTGTTTTTTATACGATCTGCTGGTGGTTGCAGATGTCTTCCAAAAATGTATGTAGGTTTTGCTGATGGCGCCAGCCGTCACACTTGTAACCTGGCTTCGGCAGCATGGGTTATCTCTTCTCCCACAGGACAGCTTGTTGCCGCGGGAGGCGCTTGCTTAGGTCCTGCCTCTAATAATGTTGCTGAATATAGGGCGGTTATTGAGCTTTTATGGGACACGTTGTCACGTGGTATTACCCAGCTTGAGGTTCGTTTGGATTCCCAATTGGTTGTTTCCCAGCTTAACCAAGCTTATCAGGTACGAAACCCTACATTGTTACGTCAGTTCATGAGAATTCGTTCATTGGAAAGGCATTTTGAAGTTATTACTTTTAATCATATTCCAAGGAGACAAAATTCATTATCTGATGCATATGCGAATTACATTTTAGATTGGCATCTCACACATAATTCATAAAATATACACACACATGTAAAAAACATTTGTAAATAAGCTGACAACCAAAAACTCATATATATATATATATATGTAAATATCTGTTCATACATAGGATAGGTCAAGTCTGATCCGTAGATCCCAAAATATATAAATATATACAAAGTGTGGATCATCATCCATCAAAATGTCCTAAATCTATGCCTGGCCGCCATGGCCGCTAGGACCTGGCTGGTCCCCGTGATGTCTCCGCCTCCTGGCTTCCTCAGCCTCCTCAGCCTCGGTAGCCTCCACCGCCTCTCTATACACCAATACTGCCCTAGCTACCCGTCTAAAAAGACGTAGCCAGGCCGGTGGAACTCCTACTACAAACTCCTGCATGGATGCAGGGAGATGCTCTATGCGTATGGTGGGTACTCGCTCGGTAAGCCTGGTCAGCTTTGCCTCGAGTACCTGGATCAGCCCAGGATCTTTTCCTGCTCTTTCTACAGGACGTACAAAGGTACGCGGGTGCCCTGCTGGGCGGACCGGTCCAATATCTGCATTTTGACATATGAGTTAGGATTAGACTTGTACATATGTATATATATTATATCATTGGAAAATTCATAAAAATTTAATAATGATAAAAATTTAAAAAGACTTACCCATCTCTCCCCATCCTCCTCCTGGAGGGAGGACTAGATCTGGATCACCTCGGAAATCTAATCCGACATATGGAAACTGCTCCAATGCTGGCACCTGTCGTTCCCACCAGGTATAGAAATTTTCATCATACATACTCTGTACTATGTCACCTCCTCCTTGACGGAGGAAGATGTCACCCCACCTACTCAGCCTCGACTGATGTGGATGTCTGATCTCTAAGGGTATCGCAGGGCTCATGGCTAGAACCCTCTCAAAGAAGAACGCAACCAAGATACTCGCATATCCGAGGTTCTTGCGTCTTCCTCTCCTACAATCGGACAATTGCCTCTTCATCATGGGGGCAATTCCCGATCACCAGTCATATAGGGTACCTCTAAATCAATCCACTGACACTCTCATCTGAGTCCTGGTGGCCAAGTGTAGTCCTGATGACCCTGCAAGTCTGACAATCGTACTGGCTAGTACCTATAATGTGAAGTCCTGTATATCTGAGATGAGAATGTTGCTGCCCTTTTTCTGAGTTCCCAGCCTGCAGAATACATCCACATAATTATGAACACTCAGGGGGTCACCACTCCTGCCAGTGCCCTCCAGGTTCACTGGGGCTCCCCGATGTGATAATCCGGTAATAAAATAGAGATCCTGAGTGGTAAACTCCAAAGTCTCCCCCTCGATGTTAAACATCCCAAGGTCATGGTCCCAGTAGTTAACCAAGAACTCTAGTATGCGGACATTGGCCCGCATTGGTGATGTGCAAAAGAATTTATACAGCCCACTATTCCGTAAAGCTTGAATGGTAGGCGGGATTTGGAATGCCGCTTGGTCCATCATCTCATGTTCTCATTCCCTCCATTCCAGTACCATGATGTCCTGACAAAAAACACATAGTTTAATTCAGTAATTCATCAAAAAAATTTAAAAATTTGAACTCTTTTTCATGCTTTTGTTCGTAGCGCAGTATGCGCGACTGTCCATTGGGAAAGGTCGCGCATCATACGCGACTTCCATATGCAGTAACCCGCGCATCAACCACGTATGCACGACTCTTATACATGGTAACCCGCATATGCCCTCTGCCATTTTTTATATTGATGAATTCAATCGAATTAACCTTCAAATTAAAAATTTGTTTGGATGAAATTAAAGAGCACTGGGTGTAGATTTACCTGCAACTGACGGATCTGAATTCCACCGGTCCAATTGTCCACAACGAGCGATCAAAGATAGAGGGTAAAATTTTCCTTTTTGGCTCAAAAAGTGAAATGGTATGAAATGTTTCAATTTTCAAACTATTAATAGAAATAAAATTTTGTAAAGTGGGTCTTTTTCTATAGTTTGAAATGCTAATTGACTAATACCATCATTTTTGTGCCTTGGAACAGGTTTACTTATTATTTCAAAGTGTTGATGCTTCTATAGGGTGGTTTTTGCTCTTTCCAACATATGTTGGCAACTTATCATCCACATTAACCATAGTATACAACATTTTGCCACGGACTATGGTATTCTAAGCCATTAGTCCCTTGTTTCTACCATTGTTCTTCCGTGGCTAGGATCCCTATTTCATGAGTATCATCCTTATATGCCATTGCCAGCCTTTGATACTCATTTTCGTCACTGTTTCAGGACTAGGGGTTTCCTCATAGCTATTTTTCACGCCAAATAGAGCTTCATATGAATCTCTCTTTACAAGCTATCCCGTTATAGGACTCCCCACCTTATGGAGTTTCTTTAGGCCCAGGTCTGACGCCTGTGAAACCCTTCTTCCAAAGCCTACGTAGCTTGGTGACTACTTCGGTTTCCTTCTTTGGTTCTCATGGCTCGCCACTGTGTGAGGTTCTTGAAGGTTGTTGGGTTCCCCACTGCACTGTCTATAGGTGACATTGCTTCAAGAAGCTTTTCGTTGTTCTCCTAGAGATAGGTAAGTGTCATAATGAAATCTTCTTTTAATTACTGCAAGTTTAAACAGAATATTTTCAAGCTTTAACATCTAAATGGTTGGTTGTTGTTTGCTGCAGGTGCTTGTCGCTGTGAAGCTTGTAAAAGGAAATAAAAGAAATTCCTTGCAACGGCTGTGGCTCGTGGTTCAAACTCAGGTAATCCCCGTGGTTTGAAAGATGGATTCTCCCTCTATTATTGTTAGGGTGGTCATTGGACTCGCCCAGGGTTTTGAAAACCCTCTCTCGTCTTGTCCCAATTTATGTTATGGTTTTTACTGTTTTACAGATTGTTGGGAAGAATATTTAATTCCAAACCCATGTTAGGGTGGATGCAATTTGTATTGTGCACAGTATTCAGTCGAAGCTTTGGCTTCACAGTCGGTTTTAGGTTTGTAAATTTTGTAAACTCATTTTGGTTGTTGAGAATTATGCTATACTCTATGTAAATTTAGTGCTTTTACCCTTTCTGAATAATAATGAAGTTATAACTCAGTTGAGTATTTTGTAAGGGTTTTATAAATTAAATTTTAAGGATGATACCTACAGCCGTGATGTAAATATTGTTTGTTTTGATGGAAGTCACGAGTTAGGGTTTGACCTGTAAAAACCCTTGTTTGGCTTATATTAATATTATGATAATAATTACATTGTTTTTTTGTCTATTTTATTCTATCTGTCCTTATAGGACTATGAGTAGATTATTAGACTATTTAATGATGGTTACATAATTGTTATAAATTTGGTTATTATGTATGCACTTGTAATGTAATAGTTTTAAGGGTTTGAACCCCGACATTTACTTCTATGGATGTATGCTGTTATTAAAAGACTCTGTTTCTCTTGTAAATGCATTTATACAAGTTATTCAGTAATGTAGTTTATTTTGTACATAACAATTTTAGTTAGTAGTTTTAAAAGAACTACCCTATGTATAACCTAGGCTACTACAGTACTTAAAATATTTATAAATTACACTGAGAATATGAGCTAGGGTTTACTCCCTTTTAACTTTAATAGAATAATAATTCCTGTGTTATTATCTTGTAAATTTTATTACTATTGCATAGTTTTACTTCAATTTGTTTTTATGAATTAATATTTCATAATTTTCACTGCTTAAGGATAATAATAATATTATTTGTATTTATAATATCTATTATTAAGTTTATGTTGGTTTTTATTTGTATATTGATTACGACTGAGAGTTGTCTATAATATTTATATTAATTAATTCAATTGTTTCTGTAGACTTACTTAGAAAAAGGAAATAGCTTTCTTACTTGTCAGTATTCTTTACATTTATACTGTCTGCAAAAGTATAAGGATAGTTTCTTATAATATTAACTTAACCCTAAGTTACTACTGTCCTTTATCTATTAAAGCTAAGAAAGGAATACTGTAACCTTTATCATATTCTTAACTATAGTTCAGATAGATGCAGGAAGATTAGTTGTCACTAAAAGAAGAAGATAAGCTATCTGTATTATTTTTATATCTTTTCTCAACATAAAATAATTACTTTCAACTGATAAAACCATTTATTCTACTTCAATACAAATGTATAGTTTATAAAAGAAGATACTGTGCAAGAAATGAATTATATACTTAATAACTGCTATCAGTAAATAATAAGATTCTTGTCCTTTATGATATTTTAAACACAGTCTAGTTCCGACAACCTCTCTACAAACAGATTAGTAAACTTTATAGAAAACAACTAACTACTAATAGGAACTATTTCAAAATTCTGAAAACATAAATATTCTATTCATTTATATTCCTATCATACTTCATTTATTTAAACACACTACCTGTGTTAGAATACGATCTAGATTACTCCAGATGCGAAAAAACACAGGTAGGATTTATCTTTCATCACAGTATAGATTCAACCTAGAAATAACTAAGAGATTTCAACACAACATAACATATAATCATTCATTAATTTCTCACACACAAATATAAACTATAACACATAAATTGAAAGTTAATGAAACCTATCTTTAAAGTTGGACAACAACAACAATGGGAGGCCGTTCCTCCCTACCAACTCTTGGAGAGCACTCAAACAACGACTTCTCAGGACCCCCGAGCCTGTTCTGGTTTCCTTGGATGGAACTAGGTGAAGCAATCAACAAAGTACTAGTCCTGAGACTCAATACCAACTCTGCATACTGCAGTAAGATCTTTCAGTTGCAAAGCTGTACTAGATCAATTTCCTGTAGTTTACCCCTCAAACACCTTCCTTCAAATTTCCCTTTCCCAATGAATTACTTGAAGTGCATTCACCTGAATGATTCTTCTCCTAGAATGAGCAGCCTGAGCTCTCTACATTGGGAATTTTTATTAAGATTTCATATGTCATTTTGGGTTAATTGTCATTAATTGAGCCACCTGCTCTGATCCCACTTTCTTGGGGGATCATGACCCCAAATGTAGGGAAGTTTCCACCTACAACATAGGAAGTGTTTGAGGATGCTGCCACTTGTATTTTTGATCTCCACCTAGTTCCCTCCACCAACTTGACCAGTAACACTCTTTTTAACAGCTCTCCCAAGCTGTTGGCTCCACTTTTATTTATCTAAAATTAAATATTCAGAATTACATTCCACATCCATGACTCTGCTGAGTCATCAGCTTCCACTTAGCATTAAATTTAACATAATGTCTGGGAATAAAATCAAAATAAGATAACATTATTTTACAAAATTGGGGCATGTGACACTTACTGATCATAGGTAGCACAGTTTCCTCCATTTTAGCCATCAACACTGCTCTCCATAATGCCTTTGAAATGAATAATTTGGGGCTTCTAAAACAATTTTTGGGGCTCGAAATCGAGCAAAATTATGATGGGATTATGGTCACTCAATCCAAATACATTTCATACCTGTTAGTAAATTTTAACATGGCTGAATGTAGGCCTACACCATTCCCTTTCCTTTCAGGGATCAGCCTTGAGGAAGGAAAACACACACCTCCCATGGACTGCACTATCTATCGACAACTGATTGGTAGCTTGTTGTACTTGACACATTCTAGGCCTGATATTTTTTATACCATGAATACTGTATCAAGATACATGTAGCAGCCTCATGATCTTCATTGGAAGGCAGCCAAGAGGATCCTCTAGTACATTCAGGGAACCAGGACCTACGACATTCACTATGTTGCAGACTCCGAGCTAGAGCTGGTTGGATACACAGATTCTGATTGGGTGGGTAATTCTGTTGATTGGAATTCAACTTTTGAATATGTATTCATGTTTGGTGGTGGCCCCATGTTTTGGTCAAGCAAAAAACAGGCTGCCATAGCACTATCTGCAGCAGAGGCTGAGTATCGAGGAGCGGTGAATGCTTGCATCCAAGCAGTTTGGTTGCAAGGCATTCTTTCAGAGTTTGATCTTGATAGTACTTTGTCCACTGTCCTCTTTTGTGAAAACCAAAGTGCTATTAAGATATCCATGGATCCAGTTACCAGGCAGAGGACCAAGCATGTAGAGATTCACATGCACTACATCAGGAAGCTAGTGCATGACAGGACCATCATTCTGCAATACTGCCCGACTGATGAGCAGATGGCAGACATCTTCACCAAGATATTTTCAGAAATTGAGTTCACTTACCTCCATTCAATTTTGGCGGTGAGTTCATCAGGGTGATCCAGACTACTTTCAGTGTTCAACTTTAGGGGGGGGGGGTTTCCAACTGGGTTTTCCCTCTTTTCCTCACTTAGTTTGTTTTGAACATTGTTTCAGTTTCAGCATTGTACAGGGTGACCTATGGTCTTAGTTCCCAGAACCCTAGCATTTTTATGAATCTATGTTTTTAACTCTTCCTAAGTATAGCTTAAGGGGGGGTGTTGGAGACATTTACCATCATACACACTCTTTTTGGTCTAATTGGCTTAGTTAAACCACTATCCTAAGTATAGTTGACATTAATTGACATCAGTGGAGCATTAATTGCCATCATCCAATCACACCCATGCCTACCTACAGTCAAGGAGGCTAACTTAGCCTTCTCCTACATTCAAGGAGGCTAACTGGAGCACTCCGGGGGTGATCTGAGTGATATTAATGCACCTAATTGCTAACTGGTGGTTACAATCAGCTCAACCAGTTAGTTAAGGTGCCTCCTCTCATTAAATATATTATTTAATGATTATTTAATATTATTTAATGATCTGGAGTCAACAGGGGCACCTCCACCAACTTCTAGTGATCAGTTTAGCTTCAGTTAACCTCATCGGGGTTCATTGAAGTCATGGAGCACTAGCACTTGATGATTGTCTTGCTATGACATGTGTTTCATCTCCTTCAGTTGAGATTCAGTCATTTATTGCACTCTGAATTCAATTAGGGTTTGGTGAGTCAATTAGGTTTTTGGTCAAGTGGTTAACTAAGTGTGATTGAATGGCTGTTAGTCAGTTAAGCTAGACTCACTCGTGATTTCGAATTGCCTCCTTAGGTATTCAAATTTCTCATTGATTCAAGCGATTGCTGGACATTGGTATTGTAACCATTCGTTGTTTATTAAATATACAGAGAGGAAACCAATTCTGGTTTCGATTAACACTATTTCATGAGTTATTTGTTGATTATTCTTTGATGAGATTGATGCTTTGTTCCTATATCAATGTGCAAGAATAATATCCATGTCTTATTTCTATCATTTTCCCTTGGTGACTTGATGGACTTCATGCCACTAACTCCCATGGTATTCCTTAGGGAAGGAAAATGAGAGACGATCCCCACGAAACCTAGAAAAAATAGAGGGAGAATAAGTTGGATACCTTGGACTTAATGATTGAATATATGCATGAGGAAAGGGAAGGGGTATATACTAGTGATCAAAGGTTGATAAGTAAAAGTAGAAATAATGGAAATCCAATATTAATTACAAACCTAAAAATTATCAAGTTTACTAATGAAAAATAAATGCTTACAACATGCCCTACTATAAACACCTTCAAGCCAGATCCAACAAGCCTTAAAGTAACATGTTACCTTGTATCCACCACATCCGGATAAACACCACGTAATTCCATGGAAGAAGCAGGCTACTATATAAATTAGGTATTAGGGGTTATATCTTCTATTGTAGCTTTAGGAAAGGTAAGAATAGGTATAAAGAATTATAGTTAATATTCTTTAATTTTATCTCTAGTAGTAGCATATTTAGTTGAATAACTATGCTCTCCTTTCATTTTATAGAGAGTAGATATCAGACTCGTTTATTACTCCACCAACTTTACAAGTATTTAGATAACTCTAGAGTATTAAGAAAATATGGAAGAATTACGACAACTACAATAACTATAGATGAGTGGCAGGGAGGGATAACCTTATTGAGGCTACAAAACCCTAAGCATAGCAATTTGAGGGAAATAAATAAATATGGGGGCCTGCACACACTAAATGTGAATAGGATTGGGAAAAATGATGGAAAGGGCTAGGGCTTGTCATACATGGTTGCAGGGAGAGAGTTAGATGTACTGTTGCCATAAATGACTTGTCCTAATCATGATTGATATAGGCTCTCTAAAACCTGACTAGAGACCTTACTGAACTAGGAAAGTAGACCAGGAGCTTACTCAACTGGGATGGGTTAATATATAGAAATTTAACAATTATGAAAAGTGATATATAATCCCTTTAAAAACCCAACAACCAATCATTTATTCATTAAAATGCATGGTTGACGAGATTTTTAGATCGATCGAAACCACTCAACAATTACCAAACTAGTTTTTTAGGGAATGGGATTTGAATTTTACTTCACCCTTACTCACTTTGTTCCAACCCCCCTGGTGCTTGAATATGTGAGGGATTTTTCTCATAAATGAAGTAGGTTTAGATTAGGCCTTTTCATATGTTACCTCTCCATACCCCTGTTTTGTTTATATACGTCGTTTCAGGTAGGATATGATTTAGAACAAACCTTGGTTGTTGGGGAAATTGTTTAATGGAGACCATATCATTTTGGTTATTATTATTGGGAACAAACACCTTTCTTTTAGTAAATATTTCTTATGCCAATGGTAATTATGAACAACTAATGAAAATATCGATAATGATGATGATGATGAAGAAAACGACGTTGATGAAATCAATGCCAATTATGATGATGATGATAATGATAATGGCCAGAAATATGATGGTTATGATGACAATGAAAATGATGATGATGACGACTATGATGATGATGATTTCAATGATATTTGTGAATCTTCCCAATTCTTAAAATGCCAACATCATCATCAACATAGTCATTATGTTTGTATTTTCCATCAACTTCATCATTATTAACAATGACATGAATGATAACAGTAACAATGACATCGATACCATTAATGGTAATGACTATGATGGTGATGATGATGATGATGATGCCCACATGATTATGATAATTATTATGATGATGACAATTATTTGATTATATTAAGCTGATGAAAATAATGACTATTCCAATGATGATGATACTGATGAAAATGGTTATTACAATAATGAACATGGCATTGTTGTTGATGATGATGACAATGAATCATAACCTTGATGATGTTGACTATCATCATCATAGTCATTGATGATTATGACAATGCCAATTACAATGATGACGGTGATGGAAATGATGATGACGATGACATTTAAAATGATCATGACAATAATGGTGGTGGTGGTAATAATGATGACGCATATATCATTATTTGATGACGGGGATGATGATGACAATGAATATGCCAATGATGATAATGACAATGATCATATTGATGATGACGATGATGATGATGGTGATGATGATGATAAATATTATGATACTGACTATGATGTGACTATATGATGATGAAGATGATGATTATGATGAGGATGAGGATGATGATCTCAATAATGGGAATGACAATGAATATGATGATAATGATAGTGATGAAAAAATTGAAAATCACAGTCACAATGATAATGACAATAATTATTATGATGACAATGATAATGATAATCAAAATGGCATGGATGATGATGACGACGAAGATGATGACGAATAAATTTGATGTGATTATAGGATGATGACAACAATGTCATTCATCATGACAATGAAAATGACAACAACAACAATGATGATGTCCATGATCATTGATGATAATGAACATGAAAATGTTAATTTATCATCGACATCATCTTCATAGTTTTTCATCATTATTGTTGTTGCTAGTGTTGGGTATGTGTTATATTATTTACATAAATACTTTGCCAAATTGGCTATATTTTCAGTTTTGGCCCATGATTTCTATCCCAATGTAATCTAATTTCAGTAAAGAGATTAGCATTGTAATCATATTCATCATCATAATAATTTTCATTCTCATCACCATCATCAATTTCACCATCATCATCATTATCATCATTGACATTCATGTTATCGTTGTCATCATAATCATCATCATCATAATTTACTATGGAATTACTAACATTTTCCTCTTTCCCTGTGGTCTTGATAATGATAAAAGTTCAAATTAGGAACCAAACTAGGTTCACTTAGCACCTAGAGTAGAATCCCAAATCAATTACAATTAGATTCTCCTTATGCTAGGTTGTCTAGGTGCAAAATGAATCACACTCTATTGGGATGGAAATAAAGTGGACATAAATTGCATCCACATTAGCATCCAAAATCAATTAATTTACATTATCATTAAGCTAGGTTGTCTAGGTGAATTATATCATGATGTTCATATAGGGAACACATTGCGTCCACTTTAGCATCCCAAATCAATTACATTTAAATTCTCTATCTGCTTGGTTTTATAGGGGGGAAAATATGTGCATTATATTGGTATGGCTCTAAAGTGGACATAAATTGCATCCAATTTGGCATCTGAAATCAATTACATTTAAATTATCTTTGTGCTAGGTTATCTATGTGAAAATATAGGTTCATTTTTCATCCACTTTATCACCAATTTTTAGGTCAATTTAAAAATATCGACCCAAAAATGTGGTCTCGGTTAATGGGGTTAAACTAAAGATGAGATTTAAAACTTGATTTGATGAACAACTAATGACAATGTTGATAACCATGATGATGATGATAATGAATATTATGACATGAATGATGAACATGATGATAATGACAATGATGATGGTTATAGTGACAATGATAATGATGATGGTTACAGTGACAATGATAATGATGATGATGATGACTATGACTATGTCTATGATAATGAAAATGCCAATTACCTTGGTGAATCTTCCCAATTTTTAAAATCCCATCACTTTCATCATCATATTTATTATCTTTGTCATTTTCATCTAGGTTTTTTTCATCGTTGTCATCATCATCATTGTCATCACCGTCGTCATTGTCATCATCATTATTGTCGCCATCTAAATCATTATAATCAACAATGACATGAATGGTGATGATGATGACGATGATTCCATTAATGATGCTGATGTCAATGATGATGGCGATGAAAATGACAATGACGATGATGGAAATGATGTGATAATATGAAGATGATGAAAAAATGACTATTCCAGTGATGATGATAATGATGGAAATGATGATGACCATGAACATTGTGTTGAGAATGAATCATCATCATCATCATGGTGTTGATGATGTTGATCATCATTTTTGTCATCAAAATCAATATTGGTAATCATCATCATCATATTCATCATTGATGATATGATGATGACAATGGCATGTATGCGGATGATGATAAAATGATGGTGATGATGATGAAATTAAATGGAGATGATGATGACAATAATGATGTTTATTAGGACGAGGAATATGAAAATGGTGATGAGGATGATGACAATGAGGGAAATGAAGATGTCAATGATGATTATGATGTCGATGAAGATCAAGAGAAAGTCAATGATGACAATGATGATGATGATGATGATGATGACAATGATAATTTTGTTTATGATGATGATTATGAAAATGATGATGATGATGATGATGATGATATTGATGTGTTCATAATCATCATTACCACCATCATAATCATTACAATCATCATCATCAATATTGGTCATCGTCATTGTCATTGCCATAGTCATCATTGATTATTAGGAAAAATTACAATGGTATGGATGAAGATTGTGATTATGATTATGATATCCATGACAATGATGCTGAAGTGATAAAATGGAGATGACGATGATAATGATGATAATGAAAAGGAGGAGTAAGATGATAGTGATGAAAATGAAGATGATGAAGATGCCAATAATGATGGCAATGTTGATCAAGATGAAGAGAATGATAATGATAACTATGATAAGGATGAGGATGATTATGATAGTGATTGTGAAATTATGAACCATGGGATATCATCAAGATAGAGAATACCTTACGATGAAAGAATTAGGAATAAATATGAATTGTAGTGTAAAAATTGGTAAAAATGCACTGTGAAATGAATCACAAAAGAAACACCAATTGGAATCAATAATATGGTAACCATTATCATTAATTTTCGTATGAAAAATACATAATGCAATTGAGGAAATTCAAGTAAACCAGGAGGATTCGAATCCATGAATTTAGACATGAATAACTTAGGAAATATCACCACTATAGACATCACTAGTGCAACTCCAGGAAAATGAATCAATTAAAAAGTAGTTAACTAAGTTGGTAGGTGAACATGGGCACATTTATCCTTAAATCATGAAAATACCATGAAAAATTTGTGCATTAGGAGACTTGGATAACTAAAAGTGGCCATTGGATCTTGACTCCACTCAGGTGAGGGTGAAATGATGGTGAGACTCCCAGAACACTGAGTGGGATCCTTAGATATAGGGATTAGTATCCATAGGTACTAAAATCGTGCATGATGGTGAATCAAGTAGTTAGTGGACCCCAAATAACATCTATATAAATCTAGGAAATTGATAACATCATCCTAAAATAGGAAAGTGACAAAAAGAATAAGCTGGACAAGGGAGGATTACTAAATAATCCTAACACCCCCCCTTAATACAAACTTGGACAATATGGGCCCTGGAAACTGAGACTAAAGGTCATCCATACAATAATAATGAGAAAGTAACTTCTCATGAAACTAAGGAGATGGAGAGAACTTCATGGGAAAAAAACTGTAAAATTGAATAGTTAGGGAACTCAATCAGCCTTCACACCAAGCAAATATCTAAGATAGACAAATCTCATATGAGTGAAAAAATTTGTGAAAAATTATACAACCTTATCCTTTGTAGGGAAGTAATGTAGTATGATGGTGTATTGTGCACTAGTTCCCTTATGTAGTGCATGTGAACCTCTATGTGTTTGGTATGTCATTTATGTACTGAATCACTTGAAACATTAGTTGCACTTTTATTATCATAGAGATTGTATACTGAAGGAAAAGTGAAAATTCCAAACTCTATCAGAATCCCATGTAAACAAACTTCTTGAATGGAATCATTCACAACCACCCTATACTCTGCTTCAACTGAAAATAGTGCAAGAGATGCTTGTTTCTTGCTTAACCAACAGATTGGTCTTGATCCCAACATGCACACAAACCATGAAGTAGATTTTATATTAGTACTATGTTCTTCCCAATCTGATTTAGCACACCCAACCAAATATAATTGACCACCAACAGAAAAGTGAATCCTAAACTCTTAGTACCCTAGACATAGTGCAAGTGTCACTTTGATGCCTTCGAATGCAGCTCATGTGGTTCCTGCATGTACCTTGCAACAACACTAACATAATAAGAGGGATTTGGTCTCAAATGTGTCAAGTATAGTAAGATACCAATTATTTGTATGTATATTGTGCTATCAACGAAGGGAGTAGAACCACCTTCTTCCAATATGATGCCAGATAGGAAAGGAAACGTTATTGCTTTGCAATCAGTCACATGGAATATTTTGAGCAAGTTATATATGTATCAGGACTATGAAACCATGATACCTGAATCTTTGTGAGTTACTTCAAGGCCAATAAGCTATCTTAATAGCCCTATATTTTTCATAGAGAAAGATTTTTTTAAAGATGACTTTATGTTCCTCAATCTAGTAGATGAACCACTTGTTATGAGCAAGTCATCCACATACAATAAAATCAACAATAACCAACACCGGTTATGTTGCATATAGACATTGCAATAAGACTTGCACCTTTAGAATCTCCATGATAGTAAGAAAGAGTCCATATTGGCATACCATGCCCCGGGGGCTTGCTTTATTCCATAAAATGATTTCCTTAGATTGCATACCAAGGAAGGATCATCAATGTACCCCTTCAGTTGTTTTATGTAGAGATTTTCTTCCAAGTCACCATGTAGGAAGGCACTCTTGACATCTATGTCATGTACCTCCCATTGTTTTGAAGATAAAATGGTCAAAACTAGCTTGATAGATTCCATTCTTGCAACAAGAGCGAATGTATCATTGTAGTCCAAACCATGAAATTCAGAGTACTCCTTTGCAACTAACCGAGGCTTGTACTTGGTTGTAGAACCATGAGATGCAAGTTTTTTTTTGTAGATCCATTTTCACTATATAATCGTTCTCCTTGGAGGAAGGGAGGCAATCACAATGTCTCATTGCTCTGCAGTGACTCATATTCCTCATAGATGGTATCCTTCCATCTTGGATCATGGCAAGCCTCTTTGTAGAACCGTGGATCAAACCTTCCCATTATGTAGCAAATTTGTGGGAGATGTGGAATCTAGATCTATATGACATAATGCAAGGTTTTCAACTTGGTACTGAGATCTGGTTTTTCTTTGGTCAGATGGATCCCCAACAATGTTCCCAGCAACTTCCATGAGATTTTGAGCCCATTTAGTCATAGGTTTGGGAGTAGAATTTGGATCTAGATCTTCTTGATATTCATTCTCAACATCAAGATATTATTCAACTTGTTCCTCATCTTTGAATTCTTAATATGAATCATCAAAATAAACATCATTCTCATATTCATCATGTGCAAATGGTGTAGGAATATCATATCTACCTTCCTCTTTAGATAGTTGCATATCTTGCAGTGGGTATTCATTGAATTGGATACTTCTTTCAAAGAAGCATCTCCTAGTTGCAATATCCATCATCTTGTAATATTTTACATCTTCTACATATCCCAATAGAATGCATTCGCTACTCTAGGGATGAATATATTTTCTTTTGTCAAATGGGATTCTATCCCATGCCTTGGAACCAAAAACCCTTATATGTGACACATTAGGATTATGTCCCATCAATTCTTAGAATGGAGTGAACCCAACCATTGACTTGTGAGTTATTCTATTCTAAATATATAAGGCAGGGTTCACTGCCTCTTCCTAGAGATATGGTAGAAGATCCCTTGCTTCAAGCAAGCAGGTGACCATCTCTTTCAATGACCGATTCTTCCTCTCAGCTACACCATTTTGTTGTGGTATGGGATAGAATGTTTCATTTGGATGCCCTCAAAGGAACATATTTGTTGAAAATATTTCTTGATGTATTCCCCTCCATTTTTAGATTCGAGTGTTTTGATATTCTTCCCAACATTGTTCTCAACTAAGGCCTTGAAAAATTTGAAAATATCAAACACCTCATACTTATTCTTAAGAAAATAGATCCAACGGAACCTATAATAGTCATCTATGAAGGTCATAAAGTATCTAGATCCATTCATAGAAGCTATAGGAATTGGTCCTGAGACATCACTATGTATCCAATCAAGTGTGTAGGTAGCTATTCTTTCCTTCCCAACATCATACTTTTGCTTTTAATGTTTCCCTACCAAGCAAGCTTTACATATTCCTTGAGAGAAATTTATGAGGGGAAATCCTTCAAACATTTCTTCATTGTGCAACTACTGCAAGTACTTGAAGTATAAATGAATGAATGTCTCATGCTAGAGTTTGCTTGTATCATTGGCTTGTGTCAACAGTTAACTTCAATGTGAGTATGGAAAAAAGTGTGGCAACCCATATTCCTTGGACACATAATTTGTAGCACCTTTAGCTATCAGCTCCCAAAAGAGATATCTGAAATATCAAATGTGTTAGGTTTAAAAACAACTCTCTTTGGTGAACTAGTGTGTGTGATTTGATAAAAATATAACAATTTTGAATATAAGGAAGTTACATATATAACATTGTTGAACACACCATGTTTTAATTGTATTGTTCCATTCCCTACATATGGGATCTGAGAATCATCTCCCTGAAATGGATTGCTTGGACCGTTGGTGAGATATAAATAATAAAATGACTCTTTGGAGGAAACCATGTGGTCGGAGGCTCGGAGGCTCTTGCATCTATGATGAATGCTTGAGATTGTGAGAATATATCCTTTAGTGCACGGAATCTCTCATGATCATATGTCTTGATTCTATAATTAATGTTCCTTGTGCATTTTGGGAGGGAAATGTGGTTTTGTTCAAGAATTTTGGCCATCTGATCTATAGTTTTCTTCATACATGAACTCTCTATATAATTTCCTTTCTTGGAATAGGTACACTTGTTCTCTTCAAACCCATTCTACTTATCCTTCTTGGAACTTGAGGATTCATCTGATGGATTAAGTTTCTCCTTTGCTTTGGATTCATAATTTCTCCTATCCTTTCCTTTCTGATTCCCTTTGGAATTCATATTCTTTGACTCCCCATCCAAAAGAACCTGATCCTTGGAGGCTTTCAGGGCTCCCATTTGGATCAGTTTGTATTCTTTTTGGATCAGGGATTCAATGAATGCATATAGAGAAAGCATTCTCCAATTTGAGGTTGTGAGTCTCCCATAGTGGAAGGTGGACAAAAAAAGTGAAAATTCAGGCCAAGCTTACTTAGAATGGATAGCACTAGGTGCTCATCCTTCTTGTGAATTCCACATTGTTTGTGCACTACATAACCAAATACTTGAATTTGGTTAAGAAATGTTGAATGGTTTCGAAAGTGTTGTTTTGAACATAAAGTAATTCATTCTCGAAAATGTTTCCTATCATCTCGTCTTGATTTACAAATAGAGATTTGAGCTATAGCCAAAACTCCCTTTTGGTTTTCAAACCATCAAGAAGGAAGAATGATTCTTTGGAGATGTGAATACCCATACAATCAAAGCTTCATCAAGCTTGCTTAGGTACTTTTATTTCTCAATAGATGACTAAGGTTCAAACCCTTTCCCATTGTGACCCTGTACAAACACTTGTTGTGCAATACTATTTGCATATTTTCCCTCCAATCCAGATAATTGAAGGGTGTGAGGATTCTTGGTGTCAAGGGAGTTGAATTCTCCATTTTATAGTTGTAGCAGCAACACAATTTTTACTAAAAAATTGTCAAAACCTGCATAAAACTCTCAAATCAAAGATAAACCGGCTTTGTAGAAATCTAATACCATGTGAAATTATGAAATACGGGAGATCAATAGCCTAGAGACTACCTTACAATGAAATAATTAGGAATAAAGAAGAATTGTAGTGCAAAAATTTATAAAACTACATTGTGAAACTAATCATGGAAGAAACACCAATTGGAAGCAATAATTTGGTAACCATTATTATTAATTTGTGCATGAACAATACATAATAACCCAATTCAAATAACCCGGGAGGATTTAAATTTCTTGTTGTAGACATAACTAACTTAGGAAATATCACCACCTTAGACATCATTAGTGCAACTCCAAACTACTAAATTAGTTAACAATGAATTAACTCAGATGGTAGGTGAACATGGGCACCTTTATCCTTAAATCATGTAACTCCCATGAAAAGCTTGAACATTAGGAGAATTGGATAGCTGAAAGTGGCCATTGGAGCTTGAATCCACTTAGGTGAGGGTGAATTGAAGGTGAGACTCCCATAACACTGAGTGGACTTCTAAAATCTAGGTATTAGTCTCTAGAGGTTATAAACTCATGCATGATGGTGCATCAAGTTTCTAGTAGGCCTGAGATAACAACTACATAACACTAGGAAAGTGATAACATCATCCTAAACTAGGAAAGTGACAAAATGAATAAGGCAGACAAGGGATGACTATTAAAGAATCCTAGCAGTGATAATGATAATGAAAATGAAAATGAGCATGACATGATTGGTGATGTTGTTGATGATGATGACATTGGTGATGATGATGATGATTATAATGTTGATGACAATGATGATGATGATGATGATGATGATGATGGTGATGATGAAATTGATGATGATGTGATTTTATGTTAATGATGATGATGATGACGACAATGAGAATGATGATGATGCCGATTACAATGAAAATGACAATGATGATGGTGATGACAATGACAATGGAACTGACAATGAGGGCACGATGCAAGGAAAAATTGTTAGATTTTTATCATTTTAAGCTAGCATTATCCTAGGATATTATCTAAGAGAATAACATGCACAACAATAAACACAAGAGACAAGAGACACAAAGAATTTTCCTTAGGGAAACCATAAAGGAGAAAACCCCACAACTTCCTTAGAGATAGAATGAGCACCAATGGCAATAGTAAAGCCTGAAAACATAAAGATAATCTCCAACAACCCGTTCTCTCTCTCTCTCTCTCACTTGAGAGAGCTGCTTCTGTCACTCATGTGCCCCAGTGAGCGAGTGTGTGTGCGATAAATAGAGAGGCTCACTCTCTATTTATATTATTTCATTCACTTAATGTCCACTTCAACATGTTGGCCCCACTTAACAATTACTTACTAGGGTCGACATCTCTATGAGAGTCTAATAACCCTAGTGCCCCTCAACTGTGGGGACTTTGCCCCTCCGATCAACAAGGAGGGTTAACCTTAACACAATGTCGGGGACTATTGCCCCGACTTACAATAACTCACCTAGGGCTGACTTCTCTAGGATAGTCTAATAACCTTAGGGCCCCACAACTGTGGGGACTTTAACCCTTGATCAATAAGGATGGTTACCCTCTATGACTTTACATGACTTGTTTACATTATTGAATCTCCCGATAGGAACATCGAGATATGACATGACTCAATTACAATACATATGCTTCCCAAAATAAACATCGAGGTACAATACATAAAAGATAGAAGTGAATACATTCCGAAGTTACAAATACATCAACACTCCCTCTTAACTAGGAAGGTATTCTCTTGACACAATTTATTAGCACAAGTCTTTTTCTTTGTATCATTTGGATCATGATCAATTCATCTTCATCTTCAAGTCATGTTCATCACTGGATCTGGATCATCACTAGATCATCATTGAAACTAGATCATCATCAAAGCTGGATCATTATTGGATCATCATCAATGCTGTATCATCACTGGATCATCATCATCACTGCTTCTGCTATCTCAATCAAATGGTGCTATCTCTTTATTCTTCTCATCACAGGAATTTCTACAAAGCTATCCCTTTTTCATGCTGATTGTAGGCCTAACCTCCATGTAAGTCTTCTTCAGCGCTTATATCTAACCCTAAGTCGGAATGGCCTGCCTAGCACTTACATCTGACCATGAGAGGAACACATCCAACACCATGTTAGAAAGGCACGCCCAACACTCACATCTGACTATGAGAGGAACCAATCCAGTCATATATGTCAGAAAGGCCCAACACTCACATCCACTAGCATGATAGGACACACCATCTATCATCCATGGAAAGGATCAACACTTACATCTACTGGCATAGCAGGACACACCATCTACTATCCATAGAAAGGCACAACACTTATATCCCCTGTCATAGTAGGACACACCATCTACTATCCAAGAAAGGGCTCATCACTTATATCTATTGGCATGGAAGGACACACCATCTACCATCAAAAGAAAGGATCTGCACTTACATCTGTCGGCATGATAGGACACACCATCTATCATCTGGGGAAAGGATCTGCACTTATATCTAATAATGTGGGAACCAATCCTAGAGTCACATCAAAATGGCTATGCACTTACATCTGATCATGTGGGAACCAATCCCACAGTCACATAGAAACGGCTCTCATCCCTAGGCTAAGGATTCCTGGTAACTGACTAGGTGCCTCCATTCTCCCATAGAATGGCATTCAACGCTTATATCTAATCATGTGGGAACACATCTCTCAATCACATTAGAATGGCCCTTAGCTCTAGACTGAGTATTCCTGGTAACTAACCAGGTGCCTCCATTCAGAGAATGGCATTCAGTGCTTATATCTGATCATGTGAGAACACATCTAGCAGTCACCTCAGAATGGGTCAACACTCACATATGACCATGGAAGGAACCAATCCTCTTACCATGACAAAATGGCTCAGCCCTTACATGTGACCATGGAAGGAACCAATCCTCTCACCATGTCAATATGGCTCTCAGACTCATCACTTCCCCTTGGAGGGAACCTCAATCTGGAGAACACCAAGCTTCTCCCTGAAGTACTCAAACTTCACTTTGGCTAATGGCTTAGTCAACACATTAGCTATATGTTCATCCATCGCAACATACTGGAGCCTCACTACTCCTCTTTGCACCATATCCCTGATATAGTGATATTTGATCTCAATATGCTTCAACTTTTCATGGAACATCGAGTTCTCAGACAACTTCACACAACTCTAGTTGTCACAATATATACAAGTAGCATCCAACTGAAGATCAAATAAATTAGACAGTATCTTCCTCCTCCATACTACTTCAAAACTAGTTGAACAAGGTGCAACATAATCTACTTCAACTGTACTCAGTGCCACACAGGATTGCTTCCTGCTAAACCAAGAGACCACACCTGATCCCATACTGAAGTAACACCTTGAGGTGCTCTTTCTATCGATGGAACTTCCTGCCCAATCTAAATCAACATAACCTTCCAGGTTAATATTCTGATCAACCTTATACTTGAGCCCATAATCAACTGTACGCTTCAGGTACCTCAGAATATGCTTTGCAGCCATCAGGTGAACATGTCTCAATGTGTCCACAACAAAGAAAATATCTGGTCTCGTATTCATCAAGTACATCAAGGAACAAATCATCTGACGATACATCGTGGTATCAACCATCTCTGATGAAGCATCACTCAATAGATTTAGATTCAATTCCATAGGTGTGGTTATGGCCATGAATTCCATCATCCTAAACCTCTTCAGTATCTCTACTTCATACTTCTCTTGTCCACACCTCCATGCCTAGAAAGTATTGCATCATATCCAAGTCCTTCATCTCAAACTTGGCAGGAAGTCTCCTTCTTGCAACTTTAATGAGTTCCTCTTTTCTTTCAGGAACAAGTCATCGATATATAACAGTAGCATCACTGGTCTTCCACCTTCAACCTTGAAGTAAAGGTTGGAATCCACTTTACCCTCAATAAAGTATAGAGTCATCAGTAAGCTATCCATCCTATCGTACTATGTCGAACCTCGGGATCTTCTGTAGTCACTCCCTCTGAAGCAGAGAATCATTCTCCCTCTTCCTTTCGTACTCTATGTACTGAAACATTCTATACTAAATTGACAAGTAGCTTCCTCTACTACTAATATTCTATGTATCCATCTAGGATCACTAGATACCAGTATCCTCTATCTTGAAATTTTTCAAAATTTCTTCTCACACCCATCTGTGAGCTTTTCATCCTCTACAGGCTTTCATCTTCAATCTTGTAGCAAAGGTTAAGATCTTCATCAAGCTCACCATGTATGTGTTATCCCATTGGTGTCTTCTGAGCTCATACAAGGCCTTCTTTCATTTGCACACATGATTATTCCTATCATGTGTCTTAACTTCTAGTGGCTGCAAATGTCTCTTCGTAGTTTATGCCTTCTTTCCGTGAGAAGTCGTGTGCTATGAATCTTGCCTTGTATCCCACAATGTTTCCATTTAATACATGATGGAACTATAAACTTCTCTTCAGGTCTCGATACTGCATCCTAGACATCATTCTTCTTGAACTGGTACACTCCTTCCCTTTCTTCATAGCTACTTCTTGGAAGGTTCTTCATTAATGATGTCGCTCAACAGTGTTACATAACTGCGCTGTGCATTAGAGGAAATTTCAATTTAAAATCATCCTTCCAAAAATAATACAAATTCCATGTCATCATGTATTATCCAATCAAAATGATTTAAAATTTAAAAAGGGAGCACCTCTTAAAACCATTTTTTAATATAAATTTGGGGATAGGTATCATAAAAAAACTATTTTTTTTGTTTGTATTTTCGACATATCTCCCTATGTTTGTACTCAAATTTTGATCGGGAGAGCTCATTTGATGTGGAATTAAATTCCACATCCAATGATCTCTCTCGATAGAAATTTGAGTAGAAACATAGGGAGATGTAACACCTCAGTTTTGACCCCATTGCATTAAATGTACATGATGTATATAATGTAATGAATTGTGGTGTGGAGGTAAAGGCAAAAGCCCCACCATCGATTTAGTTGTGTTATGTTTCGGCGAATGGAATCGTTGCTGATGGTATATCATGGTACACGGCATATATTAAGTTTTATCATCATCTAAATATGCATCTTTAATTAAATGAACCCAACTAGCTATGCTCACTGCAGCCATATTGAAAAGGGCATGATTACCCCAAAGATAAGGGGAAAAATTGTTAAAACTTGAACCAATGGGGAAAAAGCCATGTGTCAACCACCCATTCTAAAACCGCTGATATTAGTTGAGGGCAGTTATTGCTGGGAAGTGGTGGGTGGAAAAACTGTCAGTCCTTTCCCACACGCCCACTCCACCAGCAGAATTTCTATCTTCACATAGGCAGGAAAACCACTACGGATTCATTCCATTCTGGCTCATTCTCATGCGCGGATTGGGATTCACTATCATTTTTCCTCACGCAGGGAGACAACAGGCATACTCCATTGTATTGCTCATTCTCACGCATAGGATTCTTCCTAGTTTTTACTCACGTAGCGAGTTGGGAGCCGTGTTCTTTCGCCCATGATTTCCCTGTGAAGGGCCATTCCCGTTTTTCTGCTGTGTGTATGTTTTCCTTACTGATTGTGTCTTGTGTATATGATATTCTCTTCATAGTTGATAACCTGGCTTTTCTTTCCATCTTCAGACTGTGTAAGTTTCCCCGGTGACTTCATTGTTCAGAACGGGCTGTTCTTTCCCCATGTTAGTTGGTTGTGTCGCCTTTACATTTTGGGGCTATTGTAGGTTGTTTTGGCCATGATAGGGCCAAGAACGACTCAGAAATTGTTTTCCTTGCCCAAGCTATGAATCGCTTGTGTGACTACGTGTATGTAGTGGTTGGTATTCAGACTGTGTTGGAGTAGGGATGAGGGCTTGGTTTGCTTGATAAACCTGGTGTGTTTGGGGAACCACATAGATAGAGCTAGAGGGATAGATTTCTTCTCCACAACCCCTGAATAGCATTGGAAGGGAGGTCAGGGCCTGAGGGACTGTGTAGCATAGAAGGGATTGATTTCCTTGTGTTGGGTGTGTGTGGGTGTGCTAGAAGTCAGGCTAGTTTTGGTGTAGGTGTCCTTAGCTCTGCAATGAGCTCACCAGCTTAGCATATGACCCTTCCCAGCTCCTTGATGACCTGATAAACTTGACCATGTTGGCTTGGCTGTCATGTTGATGGCCTGATAAACCCAACTGTGTTGGCTTGGCCGTGTTTTGTGTATCCTTGGCTATGTGTAAGCCTGCTTGTTCCTTATTCCTTGGGGAATCATGCCCAACTCGGGGGTGGCAGCATTGTTGAGAGATTTAGGAGCATGTTATCCTATGGTTGGGTGGAACGTTGCAGTGACATAGCTAGTTGCGGAATGAGTTCTTTGTGAGATAAGTGATCTTGTTTATTTTACTTCTGCAATCATATTTACTGTTAATGAATATGTTGAACATGTTGAATGCTTATATGAACGTATGTTTGCTTCCACTGTATGATAAATAATCATGTATGCATGTTCTAGTTCAAAGCATTTTGTTTCCGCATTTTATGTTCATACATGTTCATGGGGGCGGTTGCTCGGATGGTTAATACCATGGTAGCGTCCTCTTCGTCGGTCAGAGGGTCGGGGACGCCACAGGACATATGTCGAAAATACGAACAAAAAAATAGTTTTTTCTTTTCTTCCTCCAAAATTAATAAATATTGTTTTATTATTTTAACTATTATTTTATTAATTTTCCTTAGGAGGCCCATTTTGATTTGAAATTTCCTCTAATGTCTGAGAAGTCTTCTTTGAAAGTATCATCATATTATTCTTCATCTTGGATTCTTTCTTGAACTATCGTCACTTGTTCTTCGAAACAAGTGTCATTCTTCTTTTATTGTAGGGGATTGTACACGATCTTTCCTACAAGTCAAATGCACTAGTTGTATGATTAGAAACATTTCGTAATGCATATTCATAATGGTAAATTCTTATGCATCAATATATGATTGTGCAACTATTTTATCCAATACAACATTCATCCATATCTCACGGAAACATTTATGCATTCCTTCCATCTCTACCAAGACATCATTGAGATTGTGCACTAATCCAATATGTCAGCAAAGAGGTTTCATTCTAGATAAGTAGCAATGGAGAGTTGTATAGCACCATGAGCTACTTACCCATCACATGCATAGTAGTATTATAGTGTCATTAATGCAAACATTCTATCATACATCAACTCAATATAAACAAATGCATAACAAAACAATATCATGAAATGACAATGAAATACTTATTTTTATTTGTTTCGTGGGTAGACTCCTTCTTGAGCCTTTAGATTCATCATCTTCTTCATTGATCATTTCTTATCCAAATGATAAGATGGATAAAAGGTTCTTCAAGAATTGAGTTCTTCATATTCCTCATCGCTTGAGGGATCTTCTTTGAATCCTGAGCGCTTGATATTTAGTTGCTCCCGTCTTCTCTTTCTCTTATTATGAGTCAAGCTTCTTCTTGTGTGCACTTTTCCTAGAGCATATTGAAAATAATCACTTCCTTTTGGCACACATTCCTTGAATGAATGAATCCCATGATCTTGGAAGGTTGTTCAAGGTGGCTATCACCACTTATGCATTCTCCACTTCTTCTTCTACTGCTACAAGTTGTTCTTTGATTTGAGAGACCCTCTTAAAGTATGACTATATGGTCTCTCCATTCTAGATATTCACATTCTTCAACTATTTTCTCAAAGTCATATTCTGATTTATGTTCTTCCCTTCAAATATCTTGGTCAAAGAATCAAACATCTCTTTCAGTGTCTTTAGTGAAGACACTTGTGGTATAAGGTGATCCGTGATTGAATTAGCAATGATCTTCTTGGACTTGAGCAATTTCTTCTTGTGTAAGGCTTTTAGCCTCTTCTCCCTCTGGAGCTGGAACATCTCTACTTATGTAGGTGTCCGATTCATTTTCTTCAGAGAGATCATATACTTCCATGCTTGAAATTTGTCAACTTCACCAAGCTTATCATCAATCTGATGTGATAAATCACTTTGAAATGAGAACCTCAAATGAAAATAACAAAAGATTAGATCTTACCGATTTGAGGTGTCAGTCCCGGTTCCGAAGCTGGCTGATCTAGGGTTTGTCAGAGAAACCCTAATTTTAAAAACTTGGAATATTTCAGATCTTATTGGATAGAAATATAGAATTCTTCAAGGCTATCTATCCAATATACTCCTTTTCTGAAAACAGTGGAGGGAAACTTCTGGAACAGGAATCCCTAGTTTACCAATTTCTTCTACAGAAATTCTTGCTACTGTTTTTGCGGTATCTTCGCAATTACTGCTCCTCTATGTCTAAAATTTCGTACTGAGGTATCCTTGTCCATCCTTTTTCCATAACCATAGGTTTCATCAGAATTGGTTTCATCAATTTGGACTTATGAGCGTTTTCCCAAGGTGACCTGTTTCAGAACTATTCAACATAGTAAAGTTGTACGGACTTCCACGTGTCACTGTTTCATCATCTGGCTCTAAAACTTTGACCATAGAAAGTACAGTCCGTTCCCTTTCTGGAACATCTTCATAAATTTCATTTGTCCCTTCATAGCCTAAGATATAGCAATTCTCCCTAGGTGGTCTATTTAGGAATGAATCCTAGAAAAGGATGGAACCCTAACTTGGAGGAATCATATCTCCTAGAATATAGCGAACATGAGGATGAAACTTAGACACAATGTACATTTGGAATTTATATTCAACCTATGAAATTTTGGACCCATGTGACTTCTTCAATATCAAGATATAGCGAATGTACCACAACTTATCAGTTTCAGTATTTTAGGGTTTTTTAGGCCCAAGGTCAAACTAGGGGTTGACTTTCCCGAAGTTTCACCCAACCAAAAATCTTGACCCAAGTCTCTAAAATTCAATTTTTACGAGGAGAGAAATCCTATTCTGGGCTCACTCAAAAATTCTTCTTCTGTAAAAAGCCCCAATTTCCCGCACCAAAAATTGAAAATTCTCGGAATCAAATTTTGTCTCGACAGAAAGATGCGCCCTTCAATGGAGAGTTAGACTAGCATACTTTTGTTGATGGATTGTGGAGAGAGACCCAAAAATTAGAAATCTCTAGTTTCCTCAGTTGCACAATGTCTTCTTCTCAAGTTAGCTCTGATACCATGTTATATTTTTATCATTTTAAGCTAGCATTATCCTAGGATCTTATCTCAAAGAATAACATGCACAACAATAAACACAAGAGACAAGAGACACAAAGAATTTTCCTTAGGGAAACCATAATGGAGAAAACCCTGCAAATTCCTCAGAGATAGAATGAGCACCAATGGTAGCAGTAAAACTAGAAAACATAAAGATGATCTCCAACAGCTTGGTCTCTCTCTCACACACTTGAGAGAGCTTCTTCTCTCACTCATGTGCCCCAGTGAGTGAGTGTGTGTGTGATAAATAGAGAGGCTCACTCTCTATTTATATTATTTCATTCACTTAATGTCAACTTCAACATGTCGGCCCCACTTAACAATTACTTACTAGGGCCGACATCTCTAGGAGAGTCTAATAACCCTAGTGCCCCTCAACTATGGGGACTTTTCCCCTCTGATCAACAAGGAGGGTTAACCTTAACACAATGGTGGGGACTATTGCCCTGACTTACAATAACTCACCTAGGGCCAACTTCTCTAGGATAGTCTAATAACCCTAGGGCCCCAAAACTGTAGGGAATTTAACCCTTGATTAATAAGGAGGGTTACCGTCTATGACTTTACATGACTTGTTTACATTATTGAATCTCCCAATTGGAAAATCGGGATATGACATGACTCAATTACATTACATATGCTTCCTGGAATAAACATCCGGGTACAATACATAAAATATACAAGTGAATACATTCCAAAGTTACAAATACATCAACAAAAATCCCAATGTCTTAGGCCATGTTATCTATGTATGGGTTTCATAGACCAAGTCATGAGCGCTTTCATACCCACACAAGTGAAAATGGGAGTACTACTAGCTTAGAGGCACCAAGGTAGGATCCATGCAAGAGATGAACTCTTGTGGCTACTGTGTTTGAGAAAATTGGGTTAATACAAGTAAAAAGTTGTAAAATCTAAACTATGCAAAATCAAATATAGGAAATGGTCCTAAATGCACATGCATGGAAGCCGTAAGAAAAAATTAATGTTGGTAACAGTGAAACACAATAAGAGTAAATTTGATTCACTTTTTACACATCAGATTGTAAAATGTATGAAATAGAAACCTTTTTATTTATTAAATGTGGATAATACATGAGTGGATAATACCTCAATTAAGTGGTCCCTTGCATCTGATGGCAAGTATTTTTATCCTATGCCTAAAAAATATGGTTTCTCACACAAGTTCACAATGATGTCATATCTCAACCAAGTGGAAGGAATAACATGTAACTAATGGTTACATGCTTCGAGGGAAATTTTGGTAGAGTAACAGTGCTTCAATGGAGTATGTGAATGAGGGCCTCCACCCTTGTATTTATAGGAAATTTTGACTTATGTATGGTTTCCCATGGATTTTTATGACCCAAAGCATTGTTCTATGGTATTATTAGGAAATTTACCATAAGTTTTATGTGACCCATGGTATTTTTCTATGGTATTGGTATTTTCCCTCATTTTTTTCTAATTTTGGATGTTTTTCCCCTTTTTCTTTTTTTTGTTTGTTTTTTGGTGAACACTTTTTTTTGGGNAGGTATGATGACTAAGGTAGTGCGCTAGGTGGACAAATTTATGGTGTTAACAAATCTCCCCCTTATGTGTGAGGGCAGGAGCTCATCGTATGGATAATAGACATCATAGGAATCATATTTATAAAGCAATAATGAGACCAATGTGCACAGAGACATAGACTATGTCGAACAAGAGAACAAACTCAGTGATGGGGATGCAATGGCAATAACTGTAGATACAATTTCTCAAAATGGATGAGGTACATAATCAGAAACATATGGATGAGTTAGGCATACCCATTCTCATGTTGATATGCATAAATGTTGAGGTCCATGGGAGGACCCAAAGAATACATAAATCACTTATGTGTACAACATGATAGTCCAATGACGGCTAATACATGGACTAAGATGGTGGTCCAAATGACTACTTATCTAAAGAGATGAAACTAGAAACAATGAGATGCACTGATGGTGCATTACCAAAAATAATGTGCTAGAATGGCCAACAATTGGTGAAACTCAAACCACTTAGAATGTTGAATCTCATAGGTAAAATATACTACAACTGGAATTGAATGTACTAGGAAGAGTAAAGGTATTCCAAACATGGTCTCCAACGTAACCTAGATATCCTATGGAACAAAATAATGGTTGGGTTCCATGGTGACTCATGAATGTGCTAGAGTGAAAGGACATCTGATGTATTCGACCAATAATGAAGAGAAAAATACCCTATATGAATATCAATGATGCGAATAAGGAGTTTAAGTTGAGCATCTTAGAAGTAACCACATAAAAGGGCAATAAGGTTTCCCTTCCAAATGGTCCATAGGAACTCACCAATGATGGCGATGAGGCCAAGGTATAGGTACCTCTCGGTCCATCCTATGGAATAAATGTGTTTGTGTTGACAGAGGGAGACCTGCAACTACCAAGGAAATGATGATTCCTTAATAGGAGCATGAGGTGTAAAAAAATAATGTAACTAGAATGAGATGGTGAGCTGAGACACTGTAGGTATGTATGAGGGTCACTGAGTAAAGAGAGTAAAACTTCCTTTGTTCAGAGTATGACAACAGGGCTTACCTAAAAATATATGTAACTAATATCAGGCAAGGGGAAACATAGTTGGGCAGCTAGAAACCGCATTAGAGAGGACCTCATAGGGGAAAACATGCTAAGAATGAAGGGCAAGGGACTCCAATGATAACTCCAAACGTGAATCAAATGTAGAGTACTCTAAACATAGGAAAATGGGGATGTTGCCGACACAAGGAACTAAATGTGATCTACAAGGGTGCTAAGAAGCACTAGTTTGGGCCTTCTTCATGGTTTAAAGAGATTAAAGAAGGTGGATAAGTATGCTTAAAGAAATATTGTCATGTCAATTTTTTTCAATCCCAAGATAGTCAATGCTTGTTATTGTTTTCAATTTTAAGGAGTATGAAAAAATTGAAGAAAACTCCCATGGTGGTCTTTTTCGTAAATTTAGTCTCCAGTGCCTAAAAATGAATAAAAGTGTACAATGGAGAAGTATTCTAGTTGAAAGAGACTAGAGTATTCATTTTTCATAAATACTTCATCCAACCCAAAAAAGGGGTAAACTTATATGATTATGAAAGGAACAAGATCACTTGATAATATTTTCATTGTTTAAGGAGTCAAAAAAGAGCTTAACATAAATTCCAAGATAGGAGTCCAGAGAAAATGGCCAATAAGTGATAATATGAAGAAATATATGGGGCCTCAAATCAATATGTCAAACTATATGGAATACCAATCCTAAGGGGAAGCGAACGTCATGGGTTCCAAATGAAAGGGGTTATAAAAGAGAGTCACCCATGTGAGGGTAGGCTCTACTGTCGAGCAAGGGAAAATGAAAGGGGTGGATGGGCGAGGTCACTTGCTTAGGTAGTGGCGCAGTCCTACATGCTTAAAGGGAAAAAATGGAGGAAGTGATCAACTTGACCTAGGTGGAGGATGTCCTATATGCCAATTAAGATATTATACCTATAGAAGCAGTTGGTATCATAATGAGGTGCACAGCTATAACACATAACCTGTATCTGTGCTCAAAACAAACATAAGCAAGCATAAATGTGTGTCTGGAATATAAATGATGCATACAAACACATATATATTTATTGACTTACATAGTGGCACATAAATCAAGCTAGGACTAGAAGGTGGGCTGAAAAAAGGTTAGTGATCCTGAGAAAAGGTCCCCTTAATCACAAAAGACACAGAATATAGATTTTGATGATGAAAATGGTGTAAAAAATGGATGTAATATGAAATCCTATATTAGGAAATGGTTGAGATCATGCATGAGAAAAAGTGAGCGGGGTTAAGGTCCTTCCCCCATGTGATGGGAATTGGATTTGTGATTATAGATCATGTATGTGTTGGGGTGAGATATAGTCTCATTGAAGTATTGGGATAGAAGTGACAAGGTAGGGTCAAAATGAGTGAGTATGACCCCTATTCTAGGGTCAACGTAGTTAGTCGTGCACCCTAATATAGAGGTTTGGATGGAGTATAGATTCTCTAGTGAAGAGATATCGATAGGGCATTGAGAAACTAGTGGGACGGGGTTGTCTGCTGAGGATAATAGCCATGGTGTAAAGCAAACTTGGTGATATGAGGCTAGGAGATGCCTCCACCTGGGTGGCTTCCCCTAGTATTACTAACAAGGATGGTGATGATGATTTGTAAGGTTTGGTATCCTTCCCCCATGTTGTAGGAATGGGAGTTCCTCATTGGTTTTGAAGGGTCAAACAGATAGGTCAAAGGGACTCATTTCATTTGAAATACTCATAGTGGCATGGGATGATGAGGAAGGCTCAATAGAGGATGAGATGAAATAAATGGTGTTCATTTCAGTTGAAGAGGATGCGAATGGGAGGATATCTTCTAGGGTGCATGATGCTCCCAGTGTGATGTTTTCCATGATTCTGGGCTTATCAAAAATGTCAACCTGAATGGTAGGTTATATGTTGACCATGTTTCCCTCCTCAAATACATCATGAGTCAGGATGGGATGTTTGAACTAATCAATTTTGTGAGGGGGAAGAAATTCTTTTGAATTCATGTTGAACTAGTTAGAGGTTGGGGTAAGTGGTATACCAAGGAGAAATTAAGCACAATGATGCATATTGTCCCAAGGATAGTTTGGATATTTAAATGCTTCAATTATTTCTTCATCTATGTGGAACACTTGAGTTGTGAGGTCAAAAGGCCCGGAGAAAGGTGGTCATGAAGATAAATAATCACTCGTCGAGATGATATAAATGGTATTAATAACATTCGAAGGAGGTTCCAAGGGTGGATTTATTTTACCATGGTGATCTTTGACTCTAACGATAGTTTTTGTAAGTTACATAGTATAGAGAAGTATTCACCAATTCAGTACAATGATGGTAGTAGTGTCCTTAAAGACCACAAACCGCACATGGGTGATTTGTACAGAGGGAATTATTTTTTGGTGGTGTAGGATTAGGGACCTGAACCATGGGAACACTCTGCTCATCATTAAGGGTTTGCACATATGTGCATAATATATGTAACTGCAGACAATTTTTGGTGACATGACCAGAAATGTCCAATAATGCGTAAGGAGGTGGAGTGTGAGTCGAAGTGGAAGAGGATTGGTGTTTGACTTTAATTTAATTGGTGTTAGATGTGGTTACCATAGTATTTTTTTTAGGGAGTTTAGATGAATTCCGAGGGGTCGGAAGAGGTGTTATCACAGTGGAGAACACACCATGGGGGGGGGGGGG